>PVKM010010764.1:0-34477 GCA_004027735.1 Carollia perspicillata | reverse complement strand
TGTTCATGTCTTGGGTTAAGTTTGGGTATAATTATTAAGTGAGAAATAATAGTTAAATTTTTTATAAACCACTAGTGATTATCATATAAAAGTTGTTAGTGGTTATTTACTTTGGAGTAGAATGTGACAATAAAAAATGCTGCATTTTAAATTTAGTATGGAACAGCTTATTAAAGCAAGTATTTGCAACAGCTTGTAGATAAAGCCATTATATACAAGTCAGTGGAAGTTTATGCACACCCTTAAAGTTGAAAGCTGTTAAGGGAGCAGATGAGGAATTGCCACATTCTTTAAGAGTTTTCCCTTTTGCTTCTGTAGATGTGTGTGTGTGTTAGGTGCTTTTTCAGTTGGCTGTGACTTCTGGTGACCCTTTGAATGAGTGATGTCCACAATGTCCTGTCCTCAGCAGCCCTGCTCAGCTCCTGTAGACTCAGGCATATGGTTTCTCTTATAGAGTCAGTCCATCTCATGTTTGGTCTTCCTCTTTTCCTGCCCTTCTCTTCCTAGCATATTGTCTTTTCATAAGAATCCTGCCTTCTTATGATGGCAGGAGGTGAAATTGAACAGTTGTAAAGTCTTCCCTTTTATGTCCTTAAACTTTGTAGTTGTCTTCTAAAGAAGGACAAAATGGGAACCATAGATAGCATCCTACTTACAGGAATTGATCTGCAGTCCTGTACATGGAGTTAGACTTATCCTATGGCAGAGAGAGTTGTCCATGTTAAGAAAAAAAAAATTGCATTAACTGGAATAACAAATTTAGGCTAATTGGAGTGAGATCAGTTGTCTCTGTAATTGGATCTTCTTGGGGGAGCTTGGAGAAAACTAAATACCTACACTTGCAAAACTGAAGTACCCGGATCCTGGGGGTCTGTCTACATCTATCTAGGTAGAACCTTGTCTCTGGGTCAGGATGATGCAGAAGTGTAGGATATTTGGGTTAAGAGATGGAGGCAGTTAACCTGTGAACTGAGGCACCCACTTTTCACTTTGTTTATTTTATTTGTCCTCTGCTGTGGGATACTAAAAGAAAAGCTTATCCTGTTCATGTGGTGTTAATGTCAGTAATGACTATAAGTTACCAAAATTTGTAACAAATAAAGTTTATTCTTAGGACATGGACAGTTGAAGAATGGATTGTGGATGATAGGATCTAAGGAGAGTCCTGTGGGGAGGGATCCAACCATTATGGCAGGTTATCTCCATTTTATAGGTAAAGAGCTGAAACAGAGCAGTTCATGACCATGTACAAGATCACACAGTAAGCAACAGAACGGGGATGTAAAACCCTGGAGTTGGGCTCTGGGGTCAGTGTTCTTGACTACTACAATTTAGGCAGTCAAGGAATATTTGTTAGAAAGGTGAGCATTTCTAAACAGACCCAGATGAAGGTGGAAGGGATTTGTGATTTCTAAGTGTATCTGTGTTCTAATAAAATTTACGTTTCTGATTTGGATCAGTATGAAAGTTTTTTGTTTTAAAGTTTTTATGTTGCTTTTAGGAACCATAGTCCTTTCAGTTTAGGGAAATTTTTTTCCCTTTGATGATAAGAATTGATCCTAACTTTTCTGAACTAAGTAGCATCCTCTTTTAGCTTAATAAAGGACCTTGTCAGAAAAGTCTTGCCTTTAATTTATATAAATTTTGGATTAGAATTTTTAAAGGCAAGTCTTTTGACTTTTAGTCTTGATGTTTAAATGACTACCTTTGTCACAAAGAGAAAAGTTTTGGTATTAAGGTAAGAGTATTGCTTGCTGTATTAGTCTAATCAGGTTACCATAACAAACTAGCACAGAGGGGGTGACTTAAAGAACAGAAGTTTATTTCTCATATTCTGAGTCTGGGAAGTCAAAGAGCAAGGCGCCTGCTGATTGGATTCCTGGTTAGAGCCCTCATTCTGGCTTGCAGGTGGCAGCCTTTTCACTATGCTCATGTGGTGTCTCCTGGCTGTCCGTGTGAGTGCAGAGAGTGAGTGCACTACTTTCTCTTCCTTTTCTTGTAAGAGCATTAGCCCTATTAATCCCACCCTTATGACCTCTTTGGTCATGAGGGAACCTTTATTCCCTCTTCCCAGGCCGTATCTCCAAATACGGTTATAGGGGGAGTTAGGACTTCAACATAGGAATTTTAGAGGGACACAGTTCAGTCCATAGCAGTTGCCATTTTTTGAGTGATGAAAGTATTCAGCTAGTTCTGTAATTGCAGTATGACATTCTGCTGCTTGGTGGTGCTGCAGTATAATAGAAGCAGCACTGTTTGAGAAGAGGAGCCACCAGTGTTGTCTTAGTTGAAAACTAGATTGTTATTTCATACTTTGTGGGAGTTTATGTTAATATCACATTGTACCTATTAACTTTTACATTATTAACATACAAGAAAAGGTTTTGTCCTAATTGTGAGCAGCATTTGTTAGACTTAGGCTGATGTCTAAGCACTTCCTCTCTTGCTTTTAGGTTATGCTTGTTCTACCATGGATGATTACCTTCATATTTAGTTGCTAATATTTTAATTTGGTTGTTACAGATTTTTATTTTGGTTTACTATAGTTATATCAATGTTATTATTTCACTGTAGATGACCATCGAGAGGTGTTCTGTTACTCTGTAGTAGATTTGACACATCCCATAAGAGCTGTCTTTGTGGGCTGAGCTGAAAGAAGCAGGGGCAGGCAGCCTTCTCAGGGAGAAGGTTTGAATGATTGTCAATAGAAAGCTAAGGTCCATCTTAATTAGTAATTCCCAGCCTTCTCTTTGACTTTTTTGGTTTACCTTTGTTAATTGGGTTGTTTCTGGTCATTTTTATTTAGGGGAGTAGATTTAGAACAAAATGAAAAATGTTTTCTGGATACTGTTGAAAGGATATGTTAGGATGACCTCAGTGTATTTTTGCTGTCAGTTGTAGCGAAACATATTAGCTCTCCTTGAAAATAGACAAGTGATACTTGGCAGTTCACTTGTGGCTTCAAAATTTCATGTTGTTGCTTATTATTTGACAAAACTATATTTTATTGTAATGAAACTGACTGCATTTGTATGATTTTTATCTTCATAGAATTTGTACAAAGGAATAATTGGTTGGCATATTCTACTTCTTCCTGTAGTATTAAAGGAAATATAAGTAGAGGATTTTATCATTTATCTATGCCAGTGCTATTTGGGCAGCACATTTTTAAATCTTAGGGATTTTTATCTGATATTATTAGAGAAGTTAACACTATTCCATGTGCTAGGCATAGTAACTGTGTATATACAATATATACACAATACAGGAGTGGATTTGATTCACAGAAGGTGTGGTATTAAAATTTTTATCATTGTTCTTTGTACATGTGAGTTATTGAAAAATTTTTCATGGTAAATATTTCATGAGAGTGAATACCTAATTTTAGAGGCAAATCATTCTTAATCAGTTCTAGAATTGAGAGTTTATGTCTCTTACATTTGTTCGAGTTTTGATTGCACAGGGTTTAAGGTGCCTGTGTTAGCATTGATGACCTTTTCATTTTGTGTCATATTGTATCACTTCTGCCCATATGATTTTTCAACTATAGCCATTCCCAGCTGTCTAAATGGAGTGCTTTTTTTCTTTTTATCTCTGGCAAACTCCTGCTCATCTTAAGTCCTAGCCCAAGTGGATCCAGCAGAATAGGAGTGCTGTCCATGACAACCTTCCAAAGGTGACCACCCTAGTTCCCACCTCACCTCTACCCAGGGCATAGTTAGGCTTCTGATTCTGTGCTCCCACAGCACACAACTACCTCTTGGCACATTTATTATATTACAATTGTTTTATTTTACTTTATTTTTTAAAAAGATTTTATTTATTTCTTTTTAGAAAGAGGGAAGGGAGAGGGAAAGAAACATCAATGTGTGGTTGCCTCTCAAATGCCCCCCTAACTGGGGACCTGGCCCACAACCCAGGCATGTGCCCTGACTGAGAATCAAACTGGCAACCCTTTGGTTCACAGGCCAGCACTCAATCTACTGAGCCACACCAGCCAGGGCTACAATTATTTTTTAGCCTGCTTCCTTAAAGAGTAGTAGTGAGTGCTTGCTTTATTCATTTTTAAGTCCTTAACTAGGATAGTACCTGTCAGTTGTTAAGCTCACACTATGTACTGTTGTATTTTAAAAGAACTAAGTATTAATTACATGTGATTCCTTTAAAAAATTGTATAGTAGTGAGATAATTGCAAGAATGGAGAAAGAAAATAGTAAGAATAAAACAAAGAATAGATTCACCCATTCATATTTGCCATGTTTGCTTTATTACTTTTGTTATGTGTGCTACTGTTTTTTATAATACAAATTATATTTTAATATATTAAATATTAAATTTGATATTTAATTATTAAATTTGTAACAATAGGTAATACATTTATTCTTTATTAAATAACAAAGGGGGAGGTCTTGGAGGGGGCTTTATTATTATTGGTGAATAATTTTGGGAGTAAATTGTAAACAAAATGTGCCTTAATCCCTTACTGCTTCTTCAGAGTATATTCTACTGAATATGTTATTACAGTTGTCCCTATTTTTCTCCCTTTGCCCCACCCTCCACCCAGTACCCCCTTTCCCTCCAGCAAACCCCCGTCCCCTTAGTTCATACTCTTGGGTTGTGCATATAAGTTCTTGGCTTCTCCGTTTCCTATACTATTCTTAACACCCCCCTGTCTATTTTGTACTAATTATGCTTTTTAATGTCTGCATCTTTTCCCTCATTTTCTCCCTTTCCCCTGCCAGCTAATAACCCTCTAAATGATCTCCATACTTATGAATTTGTTCCTGTTCTGTGTTGTTTGCTTAGTTTTCTTTTTTTAATTTATTCAGTTGTGAATAGTTGTGAATTTGTTACCTTCTTAATGTTCATGGTTTTGATCTTCTTAAATAAGTCCTTTTAACTTTTGATGTAATAATGGCTTGGTGATGATGAACTCCTTTAGCTTTACCTTGTCTGGGAAGCACTTTATCTGCCTTTCCATTCTAAATGAGAGCTTTGCTGGATACAGTAATCTAGGTTGTAGGCTCTTGGCCTTTCATCACTTTGAATACTTCTTTCCAGCTCCTTCTTGCCTGCAAAGTTTTTTTTTTTTTTTTTTTTTTTGAGAAATCAGCTGATAGTCTTATGGGAACTCCTTTGTAGGTACCTCTCTGCTTTTCTCTTGCTGCTCTTGCTTTTAATATTTTCTCTTTATCTTTAACCTTGGGAATTTTAATTATGATGTGTCTTGGTGTTGCCCTCTTTGGGTCCAACTTGTTTGGGACTCTGTGCTTCCTGGACTTATATATCTATTTCCTTCACCAAATTAGGGAATATTTCTTTCATTATTTTTTCAAATAAGTTTTCAATTTCTTGCTGTTCTTCTTCTTCTGGCATCCCTATGATTCAGATGATGTTGGGACGTTTGGAGATGTCATAGTCTTCTCATGCTATCCTCGTGTTTTGTTTTTGTTTATTTAATTAAAATATATTTTATTGATTATGCTATTACAGTTGTCCCATTTTCCCCCCTTCACTCCCCTCCACCCTGCACACCCCCTGCCACCCACATTCCCCCCCTTTAGTTCATGTCCATGGGTGATACATGTAAGTTTTTTGGCTTCTACATTTACTGTACTATTCTTACCCTCCCCCTGTCTATTTTCTATCCACCATCTGTGCTACTTATTCTCTGTACCTTCCTCTCCTCTCCCTCTTTGTTAACTTTCCATGTGATCTCCATTTCTGTGTTTCTGGTCCTGTTCTTGTTGTTTGCTTAGTTTGCTTTTGTTTTTGTTTTAGGTGTGGTTGTTAATGATTGTGAGTTTGCTGTCATTTTACTGTTCATATTTTTTTATCTTTGTAGATAAATTCCTTTAACATTTCATATAATAAGGGCTTGGTGATGATGAACTCCTTTAACTTGACCTTATTTGAGAAGCACTTTGTCTGCCCTTCCATTCTAAATGAAAGCTTGGCTGGATAGAGTAATCTTGAATGTAGGTCCGTGCCTTTCATGACTTGGAATACTTCTTTCCAGCCCCTTCTTGCTTGTAAGGTCTCTTTTGAGAAATCAGCTGACAGTCTGATGGGAAGTCCTTTGTAGGTAACTGCCCCCTTATCTCTTGCTGCTTCTAGGATTCTCTCCTTCATTTTAATCTTGGGTAATGTAATTATGATGTGCCTTGGTGTGTTCCTCCTTGAGTCCAACTTCTTTGGGACTCTCTGAGCTTCCTGGACTTCCTGGAAGTCTATTTCCTTTGCCAGATTGGGAAAGTTCTCCTTCATTATTTGTTCAAATAAGTTTTCAATTTGTTGCTCTTCCTCTTCCCCTTCTGGTACCCCTATAATTTGGATGTTGGAACATTTAAAGATGTAGTGGAGGTTCTTAATCCTTTCCTCATTTTTTTTTTTTAATTCTTGTTTCTTCATTCTTTTCTGGTTGGATGCTTCTTTCTTCTTTCTGGTCCACACTATTGATTTGAGTCCCAGTTTCCTTCCTGTCACTGTTGGTTCCCTTACATTTTCCTTTATTTCACTTAGCTTAGCCTTCACTTTTCCATCTAATTTGCGACCAAATTCAACCACTACTGTGAGTATCCTGATTATCAATGTTTTGAACTGTGCATCTGATAGGTTGGCTGTCTCTTTGTCACTTAGTTGTATTTTTTTCTGGAACTTTGATCTATTCTTTCATTTGGGCCTTTTTTTTTTTTCATCTAGGCGCACCTGCTACATATAAGGGGCAGAGCCTTAGGTGTTCACCAGGGTTAGGCAACCCAAGTCTCTGCGTTGTGATGCTGCTTGTGGGGAAGGGATCCAAGAGGGAACAATGCCACTTGCTCTGTTTTGTGCCGGACTTCAGTCACTTCCCCCACTACCCACAAGCACATTGGGCCCTTGTGGTGTTGATCCCCGGGTGGGTGGGTTGGTTTGTGTACATTCCAGGACCCTGTGGGTCTCTCAAACCAGCTCTCCTGTGAGGGTTGGAGTTTCTCCCACTGCTGCTTCAACCCCCACAGATGTTTTCAATCACAGGTTTTGAGGCTTTATTTCTCCGTGCTGCAGCCCTGTGTTTCATAGTCTGTCTTGCTCCCTAGTTGTTCCTCCGGGTTTTTCCGCACACAAATGTGGGACTGCCCGCTCCACCAGCTACCACCCTACCTGGTCTGCCAGCTGCAGCCTTGCGTGCCCCACTCCACAATCTGCTGCCCTGCCGGGTCTGCCAGCCGACACCTTGCCTGCCCCAGTCCTTCAGACACCTCCTGGCTATGAGTCCTCTCGCCCGGCTGCCTGTCTCCACCCCTCCTACCAGTGTGGATGAATGTGTCTTAACTCCTTGGTTGTCAGACCTCCATACAGTTCAATTTTCTCTCAGTTCTGGTTATTTTTTGTTTTTAAATGGTTGTCTTCCTTTTTGTTGTGCGCCCTGTGTCTACCTATGCTTCCATCTTGGCCGGAAGTCTATCCTCGTGTTTTTGAATTCCTGTTTCTTTTTTCTGTCCTGGTTGAAATGTGTTTTTCTTCCTTATGTTCCAAATCATTGTATTGAATCCTGGTTTCCTTCCCTGCACTGTTGGTTCCCTATAGATTTTTCTGTATTTCACTTAGTATAACCTTCATTTCTTCCTTTATATTGTTGCCGTACTCCAGTGATTTCTCTGAGCATCGTGATCACACCAGTGTTTTGAACTCTGCATCTGATAGATTGACTATGTCTGTTTTGTTTAGTTCTTACTCTGAGGTTTTGTTCTGCTCTTTCATTTGTGCCATATTTGTCTCCTCAATTGGGCAGCCTCCCCCTGGTGGTTTCTGTGTATTAGGTAGAGCTGTTTTGATTCCCTGTCTTACTAGTGTGGCCTATTGTTGAAAAGGCTTCTGTAAATTATATGAGGCGGAGCCTTAGGTAATTGCCAGGGTGGGGCACCTGCTTCACTGCTTTGTGGGTTTGTATGGGGGGAGGTCTTGGAGAGAGGACTGGGCTGTTGCCTGGCTTCTGAAGGTTTGCCTGGCACTTGGCCTGTTTCCATTCACTTCACTCACTGCCTGTGTGCTACTTGCACCCTTCTAGCTATTCCCCTGGTGCTGAATCCCAGAGTGGGTGGGTTTGTGTATGTTTTAAGGCCATTTAAGGGGAGTTTCCTAAAAATCTGGCAGTTCCTTCTGCTGCTCCAAATTCCACTGTTATTACAGCTAGAAGTTATGGGAATTTATCTTCCTGGTTCTGTAACCCTGGGCTGTGTGGTCTGGCCTGGGGCTGGGATTACTTGCTCCCAAGGTATCTTCCCATTTTTGTCTACCACACATGAATGTGGGACCGCCCAGGCTTGTTCTGCTGCTGCTGCAGCCTCTCCTCGCCACACCTCGTCTCCTTGCCTCTTAGCTCATCTCTGCAACTCTGTGCCTTCTACCCGTCTGGATGAATGTGGCTTCTTTAAATCCTTGGTTGTTGGACCTTCCACACAGCTCTCTTTTCTGATGGTTCTGAATGTTACTTGTTTTGATATTTAGTTGTAATTCTTTTGTGGTTGTGAAAGGAGGTGGAGTATGTTTGTCTATACCTCCATCTTGATCCAAAGTTTTCATGGAAATTTTAAGAACTAGGAAGTTATCTTACGTAGTTACCAACTGTAATTACAAAATTTAGGAATGTAACATTGATAGGTGCTGTTATCTAATGGAAGGGTCATATTTAGATTTACTAATTGCCCTGTTGTAGTTCTTTTCAACAGTTCGAACCCCTCCCTCAGTCAGTATTCAGGCTCATGCAGTGTACAGTTTGCAACACACAGGCAGCATAAAGGCAACAGACTCTGCTCATAAAAACTTTAGATCATGCAGTTTACTTTTAACGTTGTTTATAATTATTATACAGACTTCGTGACTAGATATGTGTACTTATTATTTCTGATTATAAGGTATTTTTCAAAGAAGGGAATTAAAGAGAATAACTATAAAAAAAGTATTAAGAACTGTATATAGTGTGGCAGTAGTAGGTTTACAGTTGTGAGTACACAAAACAGAGTTTATTCTTGTATTATTTATTATTGTATTATTTTCCATATAAATAACTGTAAACCTACTCTTGCCCCACCCTTTTTTTTTGGATAAAATCCTAAAGTACACTAATCTTTAACAGATTATCATTTTCGTATTTATATACCTTTGAAACCACCATTCCAATCAAGGTATAGGGGATTTCTAGCACCTCAGAAGATTATTTTCTTCCTCAGTAAATACCCATTATTTTCTACTTGTCCTATAGGAAGCCAGAAGTTTAGCATACTTAAGTATATACAGAAATTGTGATGGAAATGAGTTAGGTGTCATGGAGGAACTTAAATTGGAAGTCACAGACTACACATGCCTGAGAGAAGTGTTGATGGTTCCCTTATCGAGGAAGGTACAAAGATATACCTGAACTGACGAGATAAAGAGGAAGGAGACATACAAGATGGGTAGAAAGAGTTCCTCCACACCCGTACCTTTTAAGAGATTCAGGTCTGTGCAGGTGCTTTAATGTCTCCCCTACTGATTGTTTAAAAGGTTCCAAAAATAGAGGAAGAGGGAGAAACTCTGGCATGACAGATCCACAGTAGTTTTTAGCCACTGTGGGTGGAGTTTCCATGCTTTCTCCTTGAGCAGCACTGTCCCCAAATCTCCACGTGTTCAGTAACCTGGAAGCTGTTGAACTACATTGTTTTGGGTTTTTGTGGAGGCTTCATGACTTAGGCATAGTCGATTATATCATGGCCATTGACGAATGAGCTCAACCTCAGCCTTTCTCCCCTTTCTGGAGGGTTCCAACCCTCTACTCACTCGTTTGGTTCTCCTGATAATCAGCCTTCACCCTCACCTGTGTAAAAAATAACTTCATTAACATAACAAGACAGCTGTGATGTTCTTTATCATTTAGGAAATTCTGAGGGTTTTAGGAAATATGTCTAGAAAGGGAGAAGACAACCAAATAAATATTTATTTTTTATTGTGAATCAGTGTCACACATGTTCCTTCATTGAATAAATGAAGATACTTGGGCTCAGATATGTGAAGACATTTTTCCATAGTCGAACAGTTCCGTAGAGGCAAATGATTTCCTGCCTATAGTTTTCATGCCTTTCATTGCCTGGATATTTCTGAATTTTTGCCTTTGAAATAAACGAATTTTAATGAACTGGAGGTCTGACAGCAAAAATTAAAAATCATTCAAATTTATTATTTCCAGGTCTTTGAAGAAACTGGTTTTGATATCAAAGATTATATTTGTAAGGATGATTACATTGAACTTCGAATTAATGACCAGCTTGCTCGTTTGTACATCATTCCAGGAATTCCAAAAGATACAAAATTTAACCCCAAAACCAGAAGAGAAATTCGGGTATGTACTTGAAAGTACTTTGAGGTTGCTGGACAGTATCCCAGTTGAATGAAATAGGATATTACTTTTAGAAACTCCTTGATAATAATTAACTAAATGAATTATTTTCTTCTTGTGTTTCAGAACATTGAATGGTTCTCCATAGAGAAATTGCCCTGTCATAGAAATGATATGACCCCAAAATCCAAACTTGGTTTGGCTCCTAACAAGTTTTTTATGGCTATTCCCTTTATCAGGTATGATCATATTCAATGATATATGATTGAATTTATAATTTTGATACTCAGCTTCTTCATACAGCCAAGTTTTAAAAGTGAATTCTTAATATTTCTGTAGACCATTAAGGGACTGGCTTTCTCGAAGATTTGGAGATTCCTCAGACAGTGACAATGGATTTTCCTCAGCTAGTAGTACACCAGCTAAACCCACTGTGGAAAAATTGAGGTAAAGAAATATATTCATAGACTTCTGACTTTCTGATACTTTTAATTTTTAAATCAGTTGTATTTTGCTTCTAAAGTTTGCAGAGGTGTTGGATTCCTTTAGAGGTACTATTTTGTTACTGGTTTCACAGATAGAAGGTTTTTTTTCTTTTTTTTTTTTTTAAGGGTTTTTTAATTAGATGAAAAAGGTTATTTTGAATTGGGAAGGAGGGTTCCCAATTCAAAGGGTTCCCAATTCAAAGAGTTCCCAAGTCTTTATAGATAAATAGAAGTGGAGGAAAGGAGGTAGAAGAGGAGGAAAGGAGGAATCTTCTGTGTGTGTTTATACTGTTACTTCTCTGTTCTCATTTTCTACTGTAAGTGTTTCTGAAGATGGTTGAATGGAAGATATATTTAGGTCTGTTTGTATAGAGGAGACAAAGGATACCAATGTAAAATTTGCTCAGAAGGAACTGTGAAGATTTATGTGGGCTTTATTTCCCTAGTATGTAAAGAGTGAGTATTTAAACCACAAAGGGCATGTTCTTGTTTTGAATTTAATAGTATCTAAATTGTAATTACAGAGTAGGCTGAGTAAGTAATTTTGTTCAAAAAGCACATATATTTATAATCAGCTTGTTAGAACTTTGCCTATATTACATTAAGAGAGTTGCTTTTTACATTTTCTTTAAGTGTTCTGTTTTTATCCCGGAGCTTCAAAAATTAAATAATAGAAGTAAGCTGCATCTACAGTGAATATGTTTTAAAAACATAGAGAATATTCCATTTTAATTGGGTTTTATGAGGACAGGAGCTTGGATTAAATGTCATTTCTGCCTTTCAGAATTTTTGATTATGATAATCAAGTTATATACCATTAGATATAAGTGAAGCAGTTAAAGAAAAGCAGACAAGAATGCAGCCAGTTTTGAAAATATACAAAGATATACTACTAAAAAATTATGAAATAGTGTTTAAAAAATTACTTGTTTGTTCATGTTTGAGAAAATCTCTCTGCCATAATGTGATATGACACCCATATCTTTTAGTCTTAGTGTTTGTTGTTTTGGGGAGTAGAATAAGGGAAAAAATAAAACTAACTTCTTTAACCAAATTTCAGGTTTCTTAGGAGGGTAGTATATGTTTTTAGTGTATAGACTAATGTCTGTGATGATGTGTTGAAGTAACTGAATTTTGTCTACAGAAAGAATAGAGAGGCTAAAATTTTATTGCAATTTTTAAGTAAGAAAGGGGAAGAGTTCTGAATTATTCAGAAACAATCTTATCTAATACAGTTCTTGGAATTAGTGACTGGATTATATTATACATGTAAGGGGTACTATAGAAAGGGATTTCTTTATTACAAACTACTGCATGAGTACAATCTTTCATAATCAAATTCTTTTGTGTAAGAATTTGTGACTGGATATTTGATTTGCTTATGCACTGTCTTGAGCCCCTTAATTTTTTGCTTTAGAGTATAGCTCAATTTTTCACATCCTCTTCCAACATGGATGGGGTCTGTAAGTGACCTGTGTAGAATCAAGTTCTACACTTTAAACATCCCAGTAAGAGTATCAGTGGTCTTGTCCTGTTAAGAAGGAAAGTCTACTTATATTTGTTTGTTTCAATTAAATTTATGCAGAATTGTTTTTTCCATATTTTTTAAAGCATGATCACTTACAGGGAGCAGGTGGAATGGATAGTTTAGAAAAGGTTGGGGTTAAAAATAATAGGTTATTAATTCATTGAAGAAATATTGAATGCCAGACATTCTTTTCCATGCTGGAGATAGTAGACAAAGCAGACTTACATTCCAGTAGGGGGAGATAGACAATAAATAAGAATGTAAAATTTGTAGTCTGTAAGATAAGCCATGGTGTTAGAAACTGTGAGTGAAAATTTTCTGATCTGATTTTTATTTTTTAAATCTTGGTATAGTCGAACCAAGTTCCGCCACAGTCAGCAGTTATTTCCTGAAGGTTCTCCAGGTGACCAATGGGTAAAGCACAGGCAACCACTGCAGCAAAAGCCATATAATAATCATTCTGAAACATCTGACCTTTTAAAAGCAAAGGTGAGTGATATACATTTAAAGATTTTCATAATTTTAGATCATTTGACTTTGAAATGTGTCTGAATTGAGGAATTACAAATTTAATAGTTATAGAGTGTTGGGAACTGCCCTGCCTGGTTTCAGGAGCTGTAACCCGCGCCCCCCCCCCCCACCCCGCCCCAGGGCTAAGGCTGAGTGAGCGACCTTTGGACCATAAGCCACTAAGGAGACAGCTTATCTCTCTGGCAGGGATGCCACTTCTGCTCCTTTTTTCATAACTGGCCCCCAATGCCTGATCAGTTAGCCAATGACAGGTAAGATTCCCCAAGGGGGGAACGACCTAAGACAGGCATGAGCACATGGCAGCCCCAGGGAAGGACTTGGGGGGCGCTATGGAGAAAGGGGGGGTGATGGACCCCCTTGGCTTTGTCTGCTTTTATAAACTGTCTTAGTTAAAAAAAAATGTTTTTCTTTTATTCTGTTCTGATTAGGTGCCTTTGCTACTTTCTTCCAGATTGCCAATTTCATCCTCTGCTTCATTTACTCTGCTGTCAATTACATCTAATGTATTCTTGGTGTCAGTATTGTATTTTTCATTTCTCACTGATTCTTTCTTATGGCTTCTGTTTGTTGATATTATCTCTGAATTCATCTGTTCTTTCCCTGTGTTCATTGAATGTCCTTATAACCAGTGTTTTGAACTCTATCTGCCAGTTTACTGTCCCCCGTTTTGTTTAGTTCCTTCTGTGGAGTTTTGGCCTGTTCTTTCATTTGGGACATGTTTCTTTGTCTTCTCCTTTGGCCACATCCCTGTGTTCCTTTCTCTGTATTAGGTAGAGCTGCTATATCTCTTAGTCTTGGCAGAGGGGCTTTATGTAGTACTGTGGATCTCAATGGTGCAGTCTCCCTGGTCCTCTGAGCCAGGTGCTTCCAGAGTGTCCCTTACTGGGTTGTATATGCCCTCTTGTAGTTGAGCCTTGACTGATGTTGGCACATCAGTGGGTGGGATTGACTCTTAGGTTGACAGGATGTGAGGCCTGATAGTGACTACAAGCAGATGAGCCAGTGGGGTCAGCTTTAGTGGGGCTCTGGTGCCTGCCATGTCTGCCTTTTGTCTTGCCATGTGTGTTGTTTATGGCCACCTGGTAGAAGCTACAAAGTGATATGTGATTGGTTGTTGCCTGTGCTGTGCTTTGAGGTGCCTGGGAGAGGCTATGCTCTGATGCAAGGCTGGCTGCCATTAGTACGGGCTTTGGCCCGCTTAGCAAGAGGAGGAGGGCATGCTGAGGCCATATGCTCCTTGTTTTGGGGTTTGTGAACGTTTGAGAGTTTTTAGGAAAGTGTGTCACACAGCTGAGACAGGCTACTTTTGTGGAAGAGACACTGAAAGAGGTTTGGGCAGGGTGCATGAGTTGGGTAGCATGACGTCTCAGAATCACAGGGGCAGGACCTTGAAATCATGGTGGTGGAGGGAACAGTGTTAACCCCTCCTTAATGGAGAGCTCAGATTTGGCATCTGCCAGCACTTACTTCATCATGGAAAAAGCTATTTACCTCTCTGTCCCTCATCCTGAAGCTAGTCAATTCATATCCTCCCTTTTTGTCCCTGTCACTTTTCAAGCTGCTGCCCTTGTGCCAAAGCTTAGAGCAAGTGAATGAATGTGAGTGAGTGTGTAATTAGACCTGTAAGATCTGCAGTGCCTGCGTCTCTAGCAGCCTGTTGTGTTTCTCAGACACTATCCCTGTTACTTTTCATGGCCAGGTGTTATGGGGACTTTTCTTCCTTACAATGGTGACCCAGGTTGGGGAGCCCTGTGTGGGGCTTGGCCTTTTTACTTCTTGGGGGATCCCCACAGCCGAGATAGCTCTTTTGTTTTTTTTTAATCACCACGCCATGGATATGGAACCTGCCTGTTCTGTATCTCCTCCCCACCTACCAGTCTTGGTGTAGTTTCTTCTTTATATCCTTAGTTATAGGAATTCTGTTCAGCTAGTAGCTGACAGTAGGATGATTGGATCACTGAATATGGCTATGTTCTTGAGTATATACTGCAAATAATATTCTCAAGTAATTTATATCCCCAGCAAAATACAGGGTTGAGCACTAGTAACACCCCTTTTTTTATTACAGAATGTTTTGTCAAAATCATAAGCATGTAATTCTGTAACATAACAGTATCACACTCAAGCACACCATATGAAATTTTAGGTGAAATGTTAAAATTAAAACTATAAATTATTACACTTATATTATTACCCTACCAACCACACTCCAGCAGGCGTTACTTCTGTTGGACCCTGTATATGAGAATTCCAGTTGTGTCATATCCTTACTAATGCTTGGTATTATGTCTTTGTTATTTTAGCCATCCATTTTGGTGCCACTTTTTATTTTCAGTCTTCCAAAATATATACTGAATTTATCAAAATTAAAATCTTTTGTGCATCAGAGGACACCATCAAAAGAGTGAAAAGACACTACAGAGTTGGAGAACGTATTTACAAATCATTTATCTGATAGATTAATATCCAAAATACATAAAGAACTCCTTTACCTAGTAGAAAAAAAATTAACCCAGTTAAAAAATGGGCAAACTCCTGGCTGGTGTAGCTCAGTGGATTGAGCACGGGCCTGCAAACCAAAGGATCACTGTTCAATTCCTAGTCAGGGCACATGCCTGGGTTGCAGACGAGTTCCCAGCAGGGGATCCACGAGAGGCAACCATACATTGATATTTCTCTCCTTCTCTCCTTCCCTCCTTCCCTTCCCCTCTAAAAGATAAATAAATAAACAAACATCTTTAAAAAAATGGGCAAACAACTTGAATAGACATTTCTCCCCCCAAAATATACAAATGGCCAATAAGCACATGAAAAGATGCCCAACATCATTTGTGAGGAAAGAAATGCAAATTAAAACCACAATGGGATACCACTTCATACCCATTAGGATGGGTATAAGAAAGAAAATGCAAAATAACAAGTTGACAAAGGGTGTAGGGAAATTGGAACCCTTATGCATTGCTGCTGGGAGTGTAAAATGGTGCAGCTTCCATGGAAAACAGTTTCACTAAACTGTTATAAACTTTTCCTTAAAAAGTTATAAACAGTTTCACTAAACTGTTATAAACTTTTCCTTATTAAAAAGTTATAAACATAAAGCCCTTGCTGGTGTGGCCTAATTGGTTGGGTGGTGGTCTGCAAACTACAAGGTTGCAGGTTTGATTGTCAGTCAGGGCACATGCCTGAGGATTTGGTCCCCATTTGGGGCATGTATGGAAGGCAATGAGTCGATGTTTCTTTCCCTCTCTTTCTCCCTTCCCCTCTCTCTAGAATTAATTTAAAAAAGAAAAAAATTATAGAATTACCATATGGCCTAGTAATTCCACTTCTAGGCATATACTTACAAGAATTGAAAACAGACTGACGAATCCTAAACTGAATTATTAGCCCCTCCTAGCTGAGGAGGGACTCAAAAGGTAACTTGTATACCAATGCTCGTAATAGCATGATCATCCATAATAATCCAAAAGATGGATGATGAAAAACTTCTGGAGGTGGATACTGGTGGTATTTTCACAACATTTTACCTGTATTTACTGCCCCTGAATTGTACATTCAGAAGTGGTTAAAGTGGTAAATTCTGTTTGTATTGAAGCACTTCTAATAAAAGGTAAATACCAGCAAGAGCAGAATGGAATTGAATTAAAAGTGTGTGGCCCTGGCTGGTGTAGCTCAGTGGATTGAGCACGGGCCTGTTAACCACAGGATCACGGTTCAATTCCCAGTCAGGGCACATGCCTGGGTTGCAGTTCAGTTCCCAGCAGGGACACACGAGAGGCAACCATACATTGATATTTCTCTCCCTAACTCTTCCCCTCTAAAGGTAAATAAATAAAATCTTAAAAAAAAAAGAGAGACCCCAGGATTTAAATGGTCTCGTGTTGATTAAAAAAAATAATAATAATAAATAAAATTGTGTGGTAACATGAGTCTCTACAACCCATATTTTCCTACCATCCTTTAGTTAGGTTAGCTTATTGTTTTCAAGCTTTTTTAGTAATTACTTAATTTTTTCTGTAGGTAGATAAAATGTAAGTAAATGAATGTATTTTTTATATATTTTAAATAATAATAGTTGTTTTATATACATTGTTTTAGCCAAGCTTCTTAAAGACCTGGTTTTTCAACATCTCTAAGGGCCAGTTAATGTTTGAAAATTAGCTCGTGTTAAAGCAGTATAACAGGAAGATGTTAGCTATTGTGTTTTTAGACTTTAGGTCTCAACTTAGAGATAATGGCCTAAATTTTTGAAATGCAGTCTTCCTTACTGTATAAAACGAGAATATTAATTTAAATATTTATTAATTTAATTAATTAATTAGTTTAAGTATTAAGTATTTATTAATAACTTAAAGAGGGTGATATGATAACAGTTGATCGCATCTGCTGTGTATTTCCTATTCTAAGAACTGTGGCCAATGTGCTTCAGCATTCCCTCCCAGAGACCTTTGCTTTGATAGTCATGTAAGGTTTTCATACTTGTTCCTCTCCTCCCATGGTTTTTTACCCTCATGTATTGAAACAAAATCTCTACGCAGAAATAGGATATGGTAAGAGGTGTGGAAAGATTCCTAGGGCCCT
This sequence comes from Carollia perspicillata, assembly GCA_004027735.1. NCBI lineage: Eukaryota > Metazoa > Chordata > Mammalia > Chiroptera > Phyllostomidae > Carollia > Carollia perspicillata. The sequence continues at coordinate 16,998 of PVKM010010764.1, read as the reverse complement.
TGCTTTGTGAAACACTGTCATTTATAAGAAAAAATACTGATGTAGTATGGTTCCCCAATGTTTTAGTAAGGTTTTTTTGTGGGGGAAGTGCTTTGCTAAACTGATTGATTCAACCAGCTCATCAAATTCATAGGGGTGTACTGTTTTTTTCCTTTTGCATTATACTGTAGGTTTACATTTTGTTTTTCCTTATTGCAAAAACAGAATCAAAGTATGAGGGGAAATGGCAGAAAACAGTATCAAGACTCACCTAATCAAAAGAAAAGAACAAATGGGGTCCACAGCCAGCCGACCAGGCAGCAGAATTCCTTGATGGTAAGAGTTACAGTTCTCAAGCTAAGCAGGGAGTTTGCTCTTTTTAAGAGTGAGGCAAGGGCATTTTCAAGGCATGTTTAGTTGAAGGATTGTTATGGAGTGAAACTGTGCAGTTTGCCCACTAAACATCTTTTTGGCTACTTTCAATTATAGGTTTGTTAACATTGATTCAGTGGCCCATGTAATGCTTTTTATGTGGTTATTTAAATTTTAATACTATGAAAACTGTGTGTAGTCAAACGTGCTTTATAGAGGAAGTCCTTGGACATTCTGTTTACAGTCTTTAGCAAAAATATTTTACCTGAATTCCTTAGGTGCTCTATATTAACGTGGGGCTTACTGACTTCACTATTAAAGACTATTAGACATCAGTTAACTATTGGACTACTTGCCCTTTACTTACTATATTTTTTTTCCTGTCAGATTGGCAATGATGAGACAATATCCAGTTGTATATTGTTGAGTGTATTGATAACACTTAAAAGAATATTTATCCCATTACTCTTTTTAATAACAAAAACCTGGAAACTATGTAAATACCCATCCAAGAAGATAATATTAAATGCAGCATTGTAGATCTATGCAATAGACTACCATGTAGTTATTAAAAAAAGATGGTATGGATTTGTATTTATTGAAAAGGAAATGTGTTCACAATATGTTACATTTTATAAGTAGTATCCTCATTTCTAGTAAGTGAAATAACTGGAAATGGTATATTGTGTGTGTTTATTTCTTTTATAGAAATGTGAAAAGAAACTTTATCCACGAAAACTTCAGGATAATTTTGAAACAGGCAAGTTATTTTCTTTTGAAAATCTCTGACTCATAGGATTTGGTTTGGGTCTAGTCTTGATTTTACTGGAACGTGTGGTAAAGTACAATAAGCAGAAAGAGTTGCACATTTCTGTAGAGAGAGTTCATATTTGTGGTCCTCTAAATATGAAACTGACTAAAATGAATTTATTTAAATGCTCGAGATGAAATTATTTGCCCTTTCAATGTGCTATTTATTTTGTAAATGTCAGGCCTTGGTGATGTGCATGAATGTTATAGATAAATAAATAATTGCTCAGGGTTAGAAGGGGAGTAGAGCCAAGTGTTTTCAAGGTAAGGAGACCTCATTCTGTGTGACATACAGAATATACGTAAGAAGTACAATGACTTCAGAAGGGGGTACTCCCCCTTTCTGGAGGTGATGATCAACTTTTAAAAAAAATTTTAAAGAGTATTTTAGTGGTTATGCTATTAGTTTTCCCATTGTTTTTATCCCCCTCCACCTTGCTCCCTGCCTCCCACCAGCATTCCTCCTTTAGTTCATGTCCATGGGTCATAAATATAAGTTCTATGGCTTCTCCATTTCCTCTACTATTCTTAACCTCCTCCTGCCTATTTCGTACTTAACAATTAATGCTTCTTATTCCCTGTACCGTTTCCCCCATTTTCCCCCCACCCCCTCCTCACTGATAACCCTCCATGTGATCTCCGTTTCTGTGATTATGTTCCTGTTCTAGGTGTTTGCTTCATTTATTTGTTTTTTTTTTTTTTTTAGGTTCTGTTGTTATAGTTCTGAGTTTGTTGTCATTGTAGTAGTGTTCATAGTTTTGATCTGCTTTTTCTTAGGTGAGTCCCTTTAACAATTCATATAATAAGGGTTGGGTGATGATGAACTCATTTAACTTGACCTTATCTGGGAAGCACTTTCGCTGCTCTTCCATTCTAAATGATAGCTTTGTTGGATACAGTAAACCTGGATGGTAGGTCCTTGCCTTTCATCACTTTGAATATACTTCTTTCCAGCCCCTTTTTGCCTGCCAGGCTACTTTTGAGAAATTAGCTGATAGTCTTACGGGAACTCCTTTGTAGGTAACTGTCTCCTTTTGCTGCTTTTAAGATTCTCTCCTTATCTTTCATATTGGGTAATGTAATTATGATTTGCCTTGATATGTGCTTCCAAAGGTCCAGTTTCTTTGGTACTGTCTGGGTTTCCTGAATTCCCTGGAAGTCTGTTTCCTTCGCTAGATTGGAGAAGTTTTCTTTCATTATTTTTTTCAAATAAGTTTCCAATTTCTTGCTCTTCCTCTTCTCCGTCTGGCATCCCTGTGATATGGGTGTTGGTATGTTTGGAGATGTCCCAGAGGCTTCTTGTACTGTCTTCAGTTTTTTGAATTCTTGTTTCTTCTTTCTGTTCTTGTCGAATGCTTGTTTCTTCCTTATTCCAAACCGTTGATTTGAGTCCCAGTTTCCTTCCCTTCACTGTTGGCTCCCTGTATATTTGTCTTTATTTCTCTTTGCATATTTCACTTCTTCCTCTGTTTTGCATTCATACCCAATCATTTCTGTGAGCATCCTGATTACCAGTGTTTTGAACTCTGCATCTGATAGGTTGGCTATCTCCTCATTACTTAGTTCTTTTTCTGGAGTTTTGATCTGTTCTTTCATTTAGACCATATTTCTTTGTCTTGGTGTACCTGTTACCTTGTAAGGGGCACAGCCTTAGGTATTCACCAGGGTGGGGCAACCCAGTTAACTGCATTGTGGCGCTGTGTGTGGTGGGAGGGGTCAGAGCGAACAATGATGCTTGCTTGGCTCTTACCCTGCTTCTAATCACTTTCCCTGCAACTGATAAGCAAAATGGACCATTCTGGTGCTGGTTCCTGGGTGGGTGGGTGGGCGGGCTTGTATACGTTCTAGGACCCAGTGGGTCTCTCCAATGAACTCTCCTATGTGGCTAGAAATTCTCCTGCTGCCTCAGTCCCGAGGTTTTGAGGCTTTAGTTTTAGATGTTGGAACCCTGGGTTGCATTGTCTGTTTTGCTCCCCAGTTGTTCCTCCCAGCTTATCTGCAACCTGAACGTGGAACTGTTTGGTCTGCCAGCTGCTGCCTTTCCTGCCCAGTTTGCTTCCTTGCTGCCCCTTGGTGCTTCCTACTGGTCTGGATGACCTTTTCTTCTTTAATTCTTTGGTTATCATACTTCTATACAGCTCGATTTTCTGACAGTTCTGGGTGTTTTTTGGTTTTAAATTTGTTGTTGTCCTTTTGGTTGTGCAAGGATGGCAAACATATCTGCCTATGCCTCCATCTTGGCTGGAAGTTGGTGATCAAATTTTTAAGGTGGTACTAAGGATAGCTCTTATTAAAATGACATTTGTAACTTCTCTATCCTAATTATGAAGAGTAGGTGTGTGATCTGATTTGGAAAGTAATGCTGAAGAGTGTAGAAAGGTCTTTGGAAATACTGATTTAATTTGGAAGTATAGTAGACTGTTTTTTCTTAGGTGCTATTTTGAATTTTATTAAATTCCCTGTGCAGTAGCTATGTATTTATTCACCATATAATTTAAGGCTTTCATGTGAAAAAGTCTAGGAAATGAAAAGCATTATAATATTTTTTGGAGGGCTGTCTATGATTTAAGCAGGACAAAAGCTGTTTTAAAAGAGATGTATTAATCCTACTTTGGAAAGTTAAGGTTAACTGTGAAGAAGCAGAAACTATCATTTTAGTGTAGGTAAGTTAATGGAGGTAGGAAGTACTCTTAATAGGATTTTTCTGGACATCTTGGCTGGTAGGGACATGGTAAGATTATGTAACATGATGGTTTAATTAATGTAAGTTCAGGAATAAGTTAATACACAGTATCTTTAAAAAGTCTGTGTTCAGGAACATTAAAGAAGGCACACTGTAGCTTCGTATACCCAGTAGTTGGTCATGATAAAGATATATAAAATTTTGAGTTGTTTTAAAAAGGAAGTATAAAAGGGATCTTGTCCTGGGAAACCTCACTTTAGACTTTTTTCCTCAACCTCTTGGTGTGTATTCCAAACACACTTTCCCGGTCAGGTCCCTGTTCTACTTAAAAAAAACAAAATAAACCAAAAAAATAAAAAACAAAAACACCCAAACCTGGTAAGTTAGTGCTTTGTTGTACTGTGGTTTTGAAAAGTTGGACTTTTCTTTAGGTTGATATATTCCCTGAAGACTGGTGAGCTCCAAATGAAGCTTTCGCTTTATTTTCCTAGAATTGGAATCTTTGCAAATCTTACATTATAATTTTAATCTTACAATGCTTACATTCTGATTTCTCTCAAGAAGCTCCCATTATTTTGGCACACAATATATATTAGAGGTAAACAAAGGTATGTTCAGTTTGAAAACAAGTAAATATTAAGGTTCTTAAAATAAGATTTTGAATATTTGTGTGGAAATCTGCAATAACAGATTAGAAATTCAGTTGAGTTTAGGGAAGGAAAATATCTTGGTGGTTCAAGCTAGGTTAGATTTAGAGTGTTGGAGATAAAAATATACTATATAGGATGAATTCCTTTATCCCAAAAGGTGAATGGCTGTATTTTATTTCTTATTCAGTTACTGAGCTTATTTCTTCTGTTTTTTACACAGATGCTGCATATGACTTACCTTGCACTGGTGAAGACCAGTTGCTAGAACATGCTGAGGGACAGACTGTGGCATGTAATGGACATTGCAAGGTCCCCTTTTCATCCAGAGCCTTTTTGAGTTTCAAGTTTGACCATAATGCTATAATGAAAATCTTGGACCTTTGATAACAGCAGATGTGTTGTGGAAGTCCAAGAGCAGAGACCTGTCACATTTGAGTGGGTGTCTCTCTCTTAGCCTTACCTTTCTCAGGTGTTTTAAAGAAATGCAAGGAGGCAGTAATGTTTCTGAAGAGATTGTTCTCTGTGCAGAAGAGAGAGTAGAAAGAAACATGAATTTGGACTGTAAATGCAGTTTTATAACCTTTTTATACAAATGTACATTTTCAGTGTTTGGCTAATGAATTTAAGTTGCTTTTATGAGGGCATTTTTTTCCTGTGATTGTAATTTTTATTTTACATTCTGATCAAGAAAATAATGTTTGAGTTATCAAGTTAATGGGAATGGTCTATCTACCCATTTTATTGATTGCAATAATAGTTTCCTTTGAAGTTTTAAAAGAAACAATACATAATTTATTGAATGAACATAAGAATGGAAATGTCATAGAAGTCAAGATTGCAGGTCATCTTCTCTGGTGGCATTTAGCATATTTCTTTGCTTTTAACCACCTAGGTTCTCTAATCCTCCTCTGCTTGAAGTTTTGTTGAAAGGTTTTATTTAGGGCCAGCATCTGCTATATAATGTTCATGTTGAAAATGAACTCTTAGCACTTCATTAAAGGACAAAGTCCTCAGCCTGGAGCGGGACCGAGTTGGTTGGGTGTGGAGTTGCTGCTCTAACTTCATGGTGCGCTACATGCAGTCATTAAACTTGTGAGACTGCTGGAGAGAGGGTAGCAGAGAACACGGACGCAGCAGCTGCCTCGGTCATGTCTTCGCCATCCTGCTGCCAGCCCTTTAGTATCGTACAATGGTTTTGTTCTTGAGAAGGTGTATTCTATATTACGATTTTGTAAATACATATGGAGTCTGACATTATTAGGTTTTATGTTGCATCTCAGTGTTGGTCTGTGGAAACTGTTATATTCGGTTCCAGTCGGCAGTAGTAGCCGAGACTGACTTGCTTCTATTAGCATGCTGAAGCCCCTGGATGATGGAGCGAGAATAATAGGAGTGTGCAGTTTACCCAAGTACAAATAAAGCATCTCTCTGGGGGTGGGAGTCAGAACATGGAAGTAACACACATAACTCCTAGGAGTGTATTTTGTTTTTTCAGGATTCTTAAATCTAAATAAGAATGGCAGTGCCCTTTTTAAGGAGGATTTCAGCTATAATTGAGGACAATCACCAGGGCTGTAAGGGGGCTTTAGTTAGTCTGGGCTGCTTGTGACCTCAGTGAAGGTATTTGTGGGGGGCGGGGGGGATTGGTGTGAGCATATGTGTGCGTATATGTGTGCGTGTGCATCTGTCACGTGGGTTTAAAAATCATTTTTTACATGTGGTATCCACAAAATATATCTCTGCTTGTAAATTTTATTGTAGAAATCTTTATTCTGTATAGATAGCCTATTTAATAGGGGTTCTATGTAACCCATGGGGCTTTCAAAAGAAATACTATTGTAAGGAATTCACTTGGTATTACTTTGCTTTAGCTTTTAAATGGCTTGATTTTTAAAGGAAAAATTCTATTTATTAATGAAAGTGTCATCCTCTTGGTGCTAAGCAGGGGAATTCACAATTGCAACATTGTGTTTAGAATTAGGTTATTTAGAATCCTGCATCTTTTAATGTGACAAATTTGTGAATCCTTTTGTGACTTTTTAAAATATGCATTCTATGATTGTGTTTGGAAGTTCTTACTCTTCTTTCCAGAAATACAGCTGCTTTGCTTGGGTCTCCTTGAGCCATATTTATAGTTGGTCCCAGCATTCCAGATACCTGTTAAATTGGTAAGGGAGTGAAACTTCATTTGCCTGGCAGGTAAATCATTTTCACTCGTTTACTGTCGTCTGGAAACCATTTAATTTTTAGTAATTTTGTGTTTTTTTTAAGTGAGTACTATACTATGGTCATTCTTTCCGGTGCCTAGAGTTGGATTTTTCAGCTCTCAATTAAAGCAGAAGAGATTAGAGTTAGTTATCGGACGTATGTCTTCTAATAGTGTTGAACCTTTTCAAGAACCAACACGTTTTCTCTTTTCATTTACAGTGGTTTAGCCATAGTTCAATGATATTGCTGTTGTGCTGCCTCCACTAATGCACTGTGGCACAAAATAAGGGTATTGTTGGGATGGGATTTTGATAACTTGAGGCTTTTATCTATCTTGACAGTTTGAGATAAAAAAAAAGTTATGTGAGTAAAGTTAATGTGTATGATGTGACTAAACTATGCAGAAAGTATGTGAGTTGGATGTATCTGTTTTATGTATGCCTGCTATACTTACTCCCTCAGACCCGTGCGTTAGAGTCTCATTGTTCAGGTTTCCTTGAGAAAGACCATGCTTAGCACAGAACTGGATTTCTCCTTGGAGAAAATTTAGCATGGTTTGAAGAAATCAAGTGATGAAGAAGTGTGCTGAATATGCAATAATTTACTCTCCTGTGTGCTGCATTCTAAGCTAGATGAGAACATAGTTGTGTTGGCTTCATTATGTTTATGTCTTTGAGAGAGAAATAGGTCTTTAAATCCACTTTTTAGATGTTCTTATGTTCCAGCCTTATATGTTCCAAGGTTCAGTGCACTGTGAATCTTTTATTTTTTTAAATTTTGTAGGTGCTTTTATATATAACTGTAATGTTTCATAAGATGTTAAATGAATTGTTTTTTGTACTTAACCATAGTTATCCAAAAGATAAGGGTATGGTTTACATGCTTTCACAAGTTTTCATTAAGAAATAAGAAGAGAATGGTTTTAGGAATTCAAACAGTGATGCTCTTATGAGACATGAGTGTTTGAAGATGTCTGAGAACTTAATAGAACTCTTAAGAGCATGGATGAAATTTGAAGATGTTTGAAAATTAAGTTGGATCTCATTTTAATATATAAAGGCAAATCTGTGCTGTCAAAGGAATTGTGGTTGCTGCTTTGAGCTTTGGATATCCTTATTTTTTCTATTAAATTATCAGTACAGATAACCACATGTAGTGAAATTTAGCAAAATTAATTTTATGCTGTAAGATTGGGTTGGTACTTTGTCTTTTAGTAGTTTGTTCAGTAGTCCTCACTTATCCGTGGCTTTGCTTTCTGTGGTTTTAGTTACCCACAAGCAACTGTGGTCTGAAAATAATAAATGGAAATTTCCAGAAGTAATTCATAAGTTTTAAATTGTGCATTGTTCTGAGTCATGTGATGAAACCTTATGCTGTGCCACTCCCTTTGCCCAGGGCCCTGCATTGTTCCATGGTGCATCGGATTCATGCTGTACACACTCCCTGCCCATTAGCCACTTAGCATCCATCTGGGTTATCAGATTGACTCATGGTATCATAGTGCTAGTGTTTCAGTAACCCTTATTTTACGTAATGATGGCCCCAAAGCACAAGAGTAGTGATACTGGCAACTCAGATGTGCTTCCTGTAAGTGAAAGGATATGTATATCTAGGAAAAAGCAGCAATACAGGGTTTGGTACTATCCGTGGTTACAGGCATCCACTGGGGATCTTGGAAAGCATCTCTGTGGGTAAGTGGGGACTGTTGTAATGTCAGCTTAAAAAGAACAACTCTTAAGTGATTAGCATCCTTCCATAGGGATTAAACTCCTCTATAAAACTTAACATATTATAGTGGTCTTTAGAAATGTTCAGGTCTGCATGCATGTGTGTATTCAAAACATTTCATTACTTATTCTCTCATTTAACTTTTTTGGGGGGGTTCTCCAAGAGTTAGTTAAGTTGAACAGTAAGGAGCAAAGTCAATTATAAAAGTTTGCCAAGTTACTTTTCTTACTGTTGATAATATCTTGGCTTTCTATTATTTTTGTACCTTTGGACTTCCCTCTGCTGCCTCCAGAAATTTTGTTTTGATTGCCATCTATCATCTCAGATATTCTGAGACAATATTTTCTTTGCATATTAATCATAATTTTAAGGTTAGATTCATTAACATTTTTATGATTGAAGAAAAGTAATTGTTACCTAGTAATTTTGACTTGGATGATTTTCTAGCCTATTTATTGCTGTAATGTTAGATTAAAGCTAAATAAGACAAACTCTTATTTTGTCTGAAGGTGTTAATATCCTTTACTGTTAAGTACCCGTTTCTAGGTAAACAGGTGTCAGTAAAACAACAGCTTTGTTAAACCTTATTCCTGATAGCTTGGGAAAGCCTAGCTAGAGTTCCTTATTTTGTATTCTGTCCTGAGACTTTAAAAGTGCACTTGTATAGCTGCCAAAAATTCTAAAAGTGAGATTATTGATGGGCTTTCTCAGCATGCTTTTTTCCTAGAGTTGAGTTACTCCTGGAGTCTGAACCTCCTGTATGATAAAGATGGCAGGTTGCAGATGGCCAGGAAGGCTCTGCCCATGCTTTCTTCCAGAGCAGAGATCTGGATTGCAGTTTCAAGAAACATGGTAGGTTATTATTTAAAGCAAAAGTGCCCTGAAGGGAGAAGGTAGGTATAGTTGCTGGGCAAAGAGAGCATAAGGAAGAAATTGTAGAAGATCAATGAGTGCTATATGATGTTCAAGGCTAGAAATGTGAGCGTTGCCTAGTCCAGGCAGAGTGGCCATTACCAGGTGTGTTCTCCCAAGAAGGGTTAAAGTTGTTTTTTTCCCATGTATGGTTGCCAAGCAATCCAGTGAATCTGAAGTAAATTTTCTCACTTTAAAGATCAGTGTTTGAGAGTCTGGTATTTCCTGTGCTGATACTTGGCAACTTCAGCCACACTGGAGTGCACTGCTTCCTTACAGGAACAGAACCCAGAGTGCACAGAGCCACAGTCACTTCACGTGGTAGCTGTACATTTGTCCTAAATGTTGATCCGTTCTTTTCCATCTGGTTGCCTGTGATAAACAGCAACATTTACTATTGAAATACGAAGTAGCCTATATATAGCTAGGGAAACAGTAAAGCTACCTCTCATGCATGGGAGTGGACTTGAAGGGCTGGCTTCTCTATGAGCTTAGTTGCTCAGAGTTTAAACATAAAGTATTGTACAAAGAAATATAAATTTTAAAAAAACTTATAAAGTATGTAAAAGTCTTCTATCTTGAGAAATATTCATAATTGAATCTTTAATCTGGGTCCCCAGATTAATGAAATGACTAGTTAGAGAGATTCCATTTGTCTTGGGTCTTCTGTGGGTCTCAGAGGAGATGGTCTAGCTGTGGTAGCAGCTTGAAAAGCAAAATCTAAAAGGAACTAACTTTGGCAGGGTGCTTGTATTAACTGTGTAGTGTTGGGCAAGGGTGTTCTGGGGAAAGGGACTCAATACAGAAATCAGGTGCCTTTGTAACTTTGTTCCACACAGACACTCCTCTTATTAGACTTTAGTTTTTTAGTCCAGTGCTGGAAGAATAAGACCCTGAATGTATATTTGCTATTTTTGGTGGGAGAATTCTTGCAGTTGTTTGGGTGGTGGGCTGGTTATTGGCTTCTCTCTGTTGTACCACTTGAAGACCTGTTTCTTAATCCTTTTTCTTGGTGTGACTAGGCAGGAGGAGGCTGTTGAGTCCCTCTCCCTGTTCTCCACTCCCTTCTTATGTTGTCCCTTTTGTAGAAGCTTTTTTTCTCTTTATTAGTGCTCCATACCCATGGTGGCTGTGCCTCTGAAATTGGCAAGCAGTGACAATATCTTGCCTTCGAGTTGATTTCAGTGACCCTTGGGCCATAAGCACATTGGAGGACTGTAAACAAACACCTGTGCTGTTTTCAGTCTCTAGTGTACTGGGAATAAAGGAAACTGCATTTCTGGGGTGAAATGGGCAGTGTTCTTCTGGTCCTCAGTCTTAGTTACTATTCTTAGGCTGTGGTCTTTTTAAGGGAGAATGTAACAATTAGTTTTTTAATTCATTGAATCTGAGCTATCTAAAGCAATCTATGGCTACAGCCTATGGTGTGAAACATTTGGGGCACAAGTCTACATTGTTAGTCATTTCTCAAACTTTTAGTTAGCTAGTTCTTTGTAAAATGGTATCTTGGCTTATGCTTTTGTGATATTTAGGAACAGACTATGGATGGCAGCAAGTGAATGCAAAAGTTTTTGACGGTGAAAGAAATAAAGGCAATAACTATTCCTCAGCAGTTTGGTTGGTGGGATGTGCTAGTACTTTGGGAATAAGTGAGTGGCAGTGGACTTATGCTCTTCATGTACTTTACCTATGGTGTGCGCTGACCCAAAAGCACAGAAGACACCTGCAGGAGTGCCTCTGAGCCTCTCACTGCTGTCGTGGGGCACTGCTGTCTTGCTGTTCATTTTAGGTTCATGTTTGGATCTTGTCCGAGTATCTTTTATAGTTTCAAGTGCAAGTGTCCAAATAAAACTGTCTTTAATTTTGCTTTTTTGCTTATATTTTACTCAGAATTAGGACGGGAGACAGTTAACCTGACCTCCATTTAATATTACAAATCTTTTCCTTCAGTAACAAATAGGGAAGGAAAATAAAACCATGAACTATTTTACATACATATATTTGTATATATACACACACATTTTGTTCTTACAACTGTTTTTGAAGTTTGCCTATCAGCTTAATACCTTTAAAAATTGTGTTTGGTAGATACTGACTTATACAATTCAGATTTTTAATTTTACTTGACTTTAATGAAAATTCCAGTCTTATTTCAGAATAAAATGGTTAATCAAATGGAATTATAATTCATGTATTAGCTAACTTAAGGAAAATGTTATAAGTATTTTGTCTCAGCAGAATAAAGGCAAACTATTTAGTTGGATGGGAAGGAGAAAGAACTTATTCCATTTTATACCCTGCTTATTTCCAAAGCAAGATATGAACAAATGTCTTTTATGCTGTGGGGACTAGGTAACGCTCATGGAAGATGTGCGGTCTTAAAAACAGTTTTCTTGGGAATAGTGTTAGTCTGAAAAAGGTGAAGATATTTATGCTGAGTTATGTAACAGATTACTCGGGACTTAAGAAGCTGGTAGAAAAAAATTGAAATGGTTTCACTAAGAATGATACTCAGTTGAGAAAACTGGACTTCAGAATAAATGTGAGTGCCACTGTTGTCTTAAGTGAAGTGATTTAACATTTAATTTTTGCCTTAAATTATAGAAGCATTTTATTATTTTACCTTAGGGAATTTTACTGTTTGGAGAAAGACTGTAAGTAAACTTTACACTGAGAGTGATTGTGTCTATATAGTAATTAAATTCTTGGTGCTTGTTTTGGTTAATTGTCAAACATTCAGGGAGAGCAGAAAAGGAGCCGCAGAATACCTGCTGAGTTCACCCTGTAGTTATAGCAGTTGATACCTTTAGAGCAGGTTTATTGTATTTCTGGGTTTATTACATTCTGGCTTTGTCTCTTTCCCTCAATGTAAATGACTAATTTTCAGTTTAAACTGGGTGTGACTATCATAAAAAAGGAGTGACTAATGTTTATTAATTGGGAGTTAATGTTTGTGGGATTACTGCACTTCCAAAGTTTTCTAGACGTGCAAGCTGAGAAAATGAACAAATTCCTGTCTCTTAACGGTTATGATGTTCTTTTTGAAAGCTTTTTGATGTAACACCAATTTAGAAATTACAAAATACAATTTGAATGATGAAAGGTTTCCTTTGTATTTTAAAACATTTTCTTTTCAGTTGATTGTTCAAATACTGGCTTTCTGTAAAAACATTATCATGTTAAATTTAGACTGTAGTGCAATATCAATAAATTTTGCTGCTTGGGCAGTTTTACTTACTACCTTAACTTGTTTTCTGCTGTTACTTGTTATTATAGGTTCCAAGTTGCTCATATTATGATTGCATCTCTTTGGACCAATAACAAATGACAAGTATAGGATACAGGTATGCTTATATGTAGGAAGAAATAGTAAAATGTAGAATGTCTCTTCAAAAATGAAAGAACTGGTATGTATTTTCCACCTCAAACAATTACAGTTTGGTTGTTGCTTTAAAGGAAGATTTTACTATGAGTTAGATACATAAAATCCAGCAATTCTTGAATTTTTACTAGAATTGAGTTTTTAATGTTCTTGGGTCTCAGCAAGAAAGAAATACATTCTTCTTTACTAGAGACCTGAATTTTGTGATAGCACTTTTTATTTAAAATAATAAGTGATCAAGGTATTATACTCTTACTGTCAAAGGTACATTGCTTGGATAGTGAGAAGTGACATGTTGCAAAGCTGTTTACCATACTTTTTTATAGTCATGTAGGACTTTCTTGTATTTCCAATTCTTGATTATACAGTGATCCCTCACCTATCGCGGGAGTTACGGTCCAGAGACCCCCACGATAGGTGAAAATCTACAACATAGCAGCGTTCTATTTATTTTATTATTTACATATATTAAGGCTTTATAAATCCTTCCCACCCTCCTATAAACACTTTCTACACTCTTAAACCTACGTAATTTTAACAACATACAAAATTCTGTATGGGTACTCACCAGTGAAGTATACAGTTGTCCCTTGTTATATCGCGGTTCACTCATTGAGGCTTCACTGTATCATGGGTTTTAAAAAAACCATCATACAGTGAAGCCGCAATGAGTGAACCGTGATATAGCGAGGGACGACTGTATTCCACTGCAGTAATTTTTTAAAAAGGAAAAATATTCTTTAATAACTTCCCCTTCATACCAAACCTGAAAAAAGGCAGCCAAATAAAAATTGGTCATAAATGTGGTTTCTCTGACTGCTTTGACCTTATCTAGTCTGGCTTCTAGCCTCTGCTTTGCCTAGGACTGGTGATTTAATGTGAAACATCACAGGTTTGATATTTACATTAGATAAACAACTAGTATTACAGGAGGACAGCCTTACCCTTTAGTGAACACAGTTAAAGTACATCTTGGAATTAGAAATATTTATTCAGAATATAAGAATGTTTGTAAAATATTATAAATGTCTTTGTATAAATAAGTGGAGATTTTTAAAAACAATTCTATATCAAACAACACAAAGTAGCTATTTTACAGCAGCTAAAACTAAAGGCATCTGGGAACATTTAAAGCATACAAGTGAAGAATCTAGAAAATTACAAGGTTATAGTACAGCGCGCTAAATGGCAACTTTAAAAGGAGACTTTTAGTACAAACAGTGGAACGATACTGACAAATGCAAACTTAGTCACATGTGCTTTAATAACTGACAGTACATTCAAGTGGTATAAAAATAGCACGTTGTCAAATAATGGGAAACTTAAATCTCATGCAGGGTAAATAAGTCGACAATGTCTAAAACATCAGAATGAAAGGAACATGTTTCATTATCTGTGCACTGGGTTCAATCAGAAGCAGGTTATTGAGGGCTCTTACTTAGAAGTCCTGACATGAGCACTATAAGTGAATACTAGGAGTTCTACAAACAGAACATTTCCACATGGGTTTGATTTGCAAAAAGTGCAAAAGTGAATGGAGAGCAGGAACAAGTGAGCAGGTAATCTGTGAATGGGGGAATTTTGTATATAGCTTGGTTGCTCTGCTGAGCTAGTATTTCAGATGATTAGTGGATGAGTGATTTGTATCTGCCCTGACTCTGGAGAAATTGGGTACCACTGGTCAAGGATATGATTATCCAATACTGTTTGCTCTTACTGGGACAGAACGATTTCTTGTCATGGCCACATACAAAATCTCACTCAGATTTGAGCGATAGAGAATGTGTCCAGTATAACTCTTATTAACCAAAAATGTAAATTGTATGTGAAGCTAGATTCTTCTACACAGGAATTAGCAAAACAGGAATTCATGAACAGCTGCTATTCCAACTTCTACCCTTTTCCACATTCCTATTTTTAATAGCTCAGTGATGCTGTGGTAGCAGCCAGTGTCACATTAGTTGGTAATTCTGATTCCAGTTGGTAATTCTGATTCCAGTTCTAAAAAGTTAGTGCTGGACAGCCTTGGACAGCCTGTAGCATGTATTAGTGAATACAAATGTAGTCATGGACAGCCTTGGACAGCCTGTAGCATGTATTAGTGAATACAAATGTAGTCAGTCAGAAAGTGAGTGTGCGAAACAAGGACCTGCAGGAGGTCCTTGGACAGCCTGTAGCATGTATTAGTGAATACAAATGTAGTCAGTCAGAAAGTGAGTGTGCGAAACAAGGACCTGCAGGAGGACACAGGTTCAAGGCTAACTTCAAGCTGCCCTGTATACACATGAGTATTATTTCTTGTGAAATAGGACACTCTTTTGGGTAAATAGAAAGTAATTGCTATATGATTTCAGTGTCACCTACTATAGGAAAACAACAAAAATGTACGTATGTCTCCCACCCTGCAATAAAACACCCTTGGCAATGCTATCTATGACTATGCCCTAATTAAACTCAGTGCAAATCATTTATTTGTCAGATAACTCATTCCCCTTTGGCCTCTAGAAACTAACTGTAGCTTTTGCTGCATCTAGAAATAGGTGCAGCCGTAAACTTAGTGAAAATGATGAAATATTTCACTTTAAAATAGTTTCATGGATGAGACATACTCCCAGTTTTATGCATTTGCAAATGACTTAAAACTTTTTGGAACCTTATGACTTTTCAGAAGTCATTTGTAAAAGTGTTGTTTTTGGTAGTCTTGATGTCTTTCTCATCAGTTCACTTAAAACACAAGTATGGTACCCTGAACTCTTGAGACGTTTAAGATAATGAATGATAGAATTAACTGCATGATAATTTTTATGGACCATGGGAAAACAACTTCAGAAGGAAACAGGCAACTACAGAGGTTCTTAATTAATGCTACTGACACAGGCAGTCCCACCCAGATCAGGTGACTGGGGAGCATTTTCCATTTGAAATGTCTGTATCAGGGTTCCCCAGCCAGACAGGGCTGGTGAGCCAGCAAAGCTTCGCTGGCATTAGCACCTGAGCTTGGCACTCCCGCCCTTTCAGGGAAAAATTGTCTTCCAGAGAACCATGTCCCTGGTGCAGAAAAGGCTGGGGACATCTGATCTGTGTAGAGCTAGGGACTAGGAGACTGTCAGATACTAGATACTTAAGTTTTTCTTAAGAGTAGTAAAACCCTTACTAGCCACATCCTAATGGGTTTTAAGAAAAAGCCTTAGAGGCTCTAATTTGGAGGCTTTCTGGAGAAGTTGAGTAACAAAGCTCTAATTCAGAGTTCTCTGAGGTTCCTGTAGTGTACTGCTGTAGGCTCACAGGAAAGATGAAGTACAGGCATCTGTCTCAAAGGAGAATTAAGCAGTTATGTTTAACTGGCGCTTCGTTTTTTATAGGCCTAAAAATTTCCAGTTTCAGGCAGCATGGATGTTAATATCAGACACCCAACATGCCAGCAGATGGCAACAATGAGACATCTAGTATACCTCTGGGGTCAGGGCATGGTAAGTGTCAACTGTCCAATGGTGTAGATATTTATCATAAGTAGGCTTTGGTGGAAGTCTCAGATAACATCTTACCACTAGGAGTCTGTCAGTTTTGGTAGCTGCAGAACATCAGATGCAGTGGGTAGGTCCACACGCTGATGGGACACCAGTGACAGAAGTCTCTTCTGATTTTTGCCTCAATTCAATGGTAGGAAATAGTGGTGGGAAATACACTGCAAGAGAACTGTGAGGTGGGCCCTTTCTTCTCATGCCCATTGCTCTAAGGGCCAAAGACTGAACTTGGAATAGAGACGGTAACTGCCTAAAAGAGGTAAGAAACCAAAAATATGAAGGTCCGAAGATTTTTTAAACCTCATATGAATCAGAATTAAGAACATTGTTTTAACCCTGACAGAGATGTTGATGTAAAACCACCTTGTATTCAGAAAGGGAATAGTTCAGGTTATAAAAAAGGAAGATTACCCAGCACCTGCAGGCATCCAACAATGCAGTTTCAGTGGGCTCCGCAGTCAGCACAGCCCAGTGCCTGGTCACCTTCAGCAAGGACTTTATCTTAGGGGGTCTTTGAAAAATACAAGGAAAGGAAATCAACTAATAATAGATTTTTTATTCTGCACATTTATAAAAAGTAACAGTTTTACTGGGGAAATAGTTTTTACCCGATCACCACATATTTAAAAAGTATTATGTTGATGTATATGTATAAACTGAAAACGAGGCCAGGCAGCTTCAGTAATACAGGGGCTCCTAATGGAAGAGTGGAGCCTCGGTCTGGAGGGGCTGCAGGACCCTGCAAGGGTG
>PVKM010010763.1:0-34400 GCA_004027735.1 Carollia perspicillata | reverse complement strand
AGATCAGAACTAAGAGCATTTGACGCCGGGGAAATAGCAACAGCATGGGTTCTGAGATGGGAGAGGAGGCCAATGTGACTGGAGTGGAGACAGCAAGAGGGAGAGAGGCAGAAAATGGGAGTTGGCTGGACCTGGCCTCCGCCTGGTGGGCCATGGTGATGATTTCACTCTAGTGCCTAGGGAAGCCATTGGATTCTAAAGTAGGGAGTGACGTGGTGTGACGAGTTCTGAAAAGATCACTCTTGGCAAATATGCACATGAAAAGGTGTGCAACATCATTAGTCATTGAGGAAATGAAAATTAAAACCGTAATGAGATACTACTACACAGATATTGAAATGGCTAAACGAAACAAGAAAACCCAAGTGCTGGAGAGGAAGGATATCACAGCAATGGAAGGCTTATACCTACACTTACAATTATATGATTAGGGAGTGATTAGCTTCAAGTATTTACTACAAATGGTTTTGACTTCAATTACAATGTTTTCCCCGCTCCCCCGCACACACATCCAAGCAATTCTCAGACATCATCTGGGGGTCCTGCAATTTATCTGAATCCTGATACTATCTACCTGGAGGTTTAAATTAATGCACTCTGCTAAAGCGCGTTATTTATGCCACCTTTCATTAATTCCGTTTAAAAGTACTTATTGAGCATCTATTCCGGGCACATTTAATTCAAGAGAGCCGGCTGTTGGACTGCTGGTCTGCGAGGAGGGGAGGGGCGGGGCTTCACGGAGTCTCCGCCTCCCACAGCTAGTTCTCATCCGGAAGCTGGGTTGGGGAGGCTGCGTGTGTTTCCGGTTGCGCGGGAGGCGTCGCTGCCTGGGGTGGTGTAGATTGAGCTGCTTTTTTAAGCTTTTGGGAAGATGTTCTACCACGTGAGCAGGGCACCGGGTGGCAGAGGGCAGGGTCAAGAAGAGAAGAGAGGTGGGGTGCCTGGACAAGGGGCCGCTTCTTGCCCCGTCTTCCTGCTGTTCCTCGTCTGGTCTCCGTTCCACTCTCTCCGCAGATCTCCCTGGAGCACGAGATCCTGCTGCACCCGCGCTACTTCGGCCCCAACCTGCTCAACACCGTGAAGCAGAAGCTCTTCACCGAGGTGGAGGGGACCTGCACCGGCAAGTGAGTGCCGCACTCTGTGCCGCCCGATCAATGAATGATAAGCATAGGATAAGCATGCGGCACTCTGTGTTGCAGCCCCTCCCCAACGCCTACTCATTATGCAAGGTCCTGACACGTACTCTGGGGGGAACCCTCTCACACACTCCTAGGCGCCCCATGCAATCCGTTGCTTCCTGCTGTGGGTTCCAATGGCGCCCTCTGCAAAGCTGAATCACAAGACTTTTTTCCATCAGCTGAGATTGGCCATCGTTTATCCGCATACATTTCTAAAGCTCCAGTTGTGTGTCCGCTCCTGTGTCGGTCTCTGGGAATGACGCAGTGAGAGGTAGAAGGAGGCCAGCCCTTGTGGGGCTCACAGTCTGATCACTGTGCAGGTGTCTGCTCCCCGTCTGTGATTCTGCTGGTTTTCTCTATCCCCCATGCCCAGGGACCTGCGGTGGCCCATCTCTGGGCTCTGCATGGAGCAGACTCGCACATGGTGATGGGCATGAGCCAGGATGAGCAGAGGGCTGTGGAGTACTTGCCCTCCATCATCAGGATAACCTGGGGTGTTTCTTGAACACGCAGGTTCCTGAGCCTCATCCTATCACTACATAATCTTGACTCTCTGGTAACATGACTGGGAATCTGCATTTTAACACATCCCACGTGATTCTGAGGGTCTCTTGGCTCAAAGACTGCAGCCTTCTTGGACATTTATTGTGAAATTATGAGAGCATTGTTTGGCGTTACAGGCGCTGATCAGTGTCCTGTCTTTTTTGGCCATTAAGCTTTCCGGAAGCAGGGGTACCATATACTTCCTGTTTGTGCCGTCCCCCTACCCCCAGGCTCACTGACTCTTGTTGCAGACGGTCTAGAGGCTCTTTTCACACACAGTACCTTTCTCTTTGCCACCCTCGTTGCAGGTATGGCTTTGTAATTGCTGTCACCACCATCGACAATATTGGTGCTGGTGTGATCCAGCCAGGCCGAGGCTTTGTCCTTTACCCAGTTAAATACAAGGCCATTGTTTTCCGGCCCTTTAAAGGGGAAGTTGTGGATGCTGTTGTCACTCAGGTCAACAAGGTGAGACCAAACATAGGGGAGACAGTGGGGTGGTCCCTCAGAAGATGTGGTTTGGGTCCCAACTTCATTTCCTAATGGTGTGTCCTTGGCCAGGCCACTTCCTTGTGCTTCCTAGTTCTCGCCTGTCAGATGGTATGGCCTCACCCTATCTCACTCGGGGGCATGTAAGTTATTATCAACAGTCATAATGATAGTAGCCTCCACTGATTGAGTAGTTTACTATGGGCCAGGTAATGTGAAAAGCCTCACAGTGACTCTGGGAGGGGGGTGCTTTTATCTTTTTTAATAGAAGCTTAAGCTTAGAGAATTTAAGTCTAGTTGCCAAGGCCACATGACCAACAAGTGTTTGAACCCTGGACAGACAAATTCCAGGCTTCAGCTCTTCACTTTTGTACTGTATTTGCTTAACTTAAAATGAAGGCTTGAAAAAAAGAGAGATGAAAACAAATGCTATGATTCTGATTGGGTTCAAAACATGGAGAATTAGTTAGGAATTAGGTAAACATGGGAAGCTTAGAAGGCTTTTGGAGACAAAAGAAGAAGCAGGGATCACTCATTTTTCTTCTAGGTCGGACTATTCACAGAGATTGGACCTATGTCCTGCTTCATCTCTCGACATGTAAGTCTGGGCATGCTCAGTGGGGCTAAGGAGGAGAGACACACGTTCATGACCACCTACCAGAGCATCCATTTAAAGTGCTGACCCGGTACCACTTCCTTTTCAGTCCATCCCATCAGAGATGGAGTTTGACCCTAACTCCAACCCACCATGTTACAAGACGATGGATGAGGTGAGTGGGTAGGAAGAAGTTGGTGAGAGAAAGGAGGGAATGAGCCGCTCTGAGGGGGGAGTACTGGCTGGGGGGCGTCTGAGTATACTGTTTCCTTCTCCTCCAGGACATTGTGATTCAGCAGGATGATGAGATCCGCTTGAAGATTGTAGGGACCCGCGTGGATAAGAATGACATCGTGAGTCTCTTGCCTGCCTCCCTTGCAGTACCAGGCAGAGCCCGGAGCTATTGATTTCTTACCACCTAGACATCATGGGGTTTTTGTGCTCCTCTGCCACAAAGAGGGGATGGGTGGGCAGGAGGCCTGGTCCTGGGAAGGTTAGGGGATGGCTCTACACTTGCTTAGGCTTCATTTCCTTTTTAACCTTCTCTCCTACAGTTTGCTATTGGCTCCCTGATGGATGACTACTTGGGTGAGTACCTGACTGCACATCAGGCTGGCTGCCTGCGGAAGGGGTGTGTGGGTACAGGGGTGGAGATGGGATTTAATGCTTGAGTCACAGATGAAGGAAGGAAACTCGTGCCATCTGCTTGGGAGATCCAGGACATGTGCCCTTTGGGATGGGAAGTGCACCATTTCCGCTGCTCCAAGCTCTGGGTGTAACTCATGTGCATTTCTTCTCCTAGGGCTCGTGAGCTGAACACCATGGCGTCCTACCTTGTTTGGTCCTTGTCTAGGATGTGTCATTGTCGCACTTCCCATGTGTCCAGAGGCCCAGTCTGGCTGCTGTGGGGGAAGCAAGGAAGGTTCCTTGTCCCAGAGGGCATCCGGCTCTTCTTGTAGTTTAGCCGCCACTCGCTGATTTTGACTGTGCGTTCTAACCATAAAAAGCCCTTGGTTCTCATGGAAGTGTTATCTTCTTTCTTTGGTAAGAACAGCTCTTTTTCAAAAGGCCGGGGTACAGCTGCTCGCTACACCCTCTTTGCTTGGCCTGATGCCTCAGCCCCCCAGGGGATCTGACTAACCCTTATGCCGAGGTTTAAGGCACTGGGGTTGCATCTTTGGCTTCCAGGAAGTGATACTATCATTAGAGCCACTCCGAGCGCCAGGCTATTTCCTAGTATTTTCCCTCCCCTCACCCTTAAACATAACCAAGAGTACAGCTGGGGAGAGGTGAACAAGAGGATAGTAATAACACAGGCTGCAGGGTCCCAACACCCCCTTTTCTAGGATGGGTACATAAACACCAGAGGCCTTTCTGTGCTGAGCAATCACTGTACTGAACTCAACTGAAGGTGTGAAATGGCTCATAATCTCCTTAGGGTAACACTAGAAAAATATGTGAAATGACTACAAAATTAAACACACTACCCTCCCTCACACTCTGCCTTCGAAATACTGTTTGTCTACCTTGGCCTGCCTCTGCCCAGCCTGCCTGCTCACTGCCTGACCCAGCGGATCTCAGTCGGTCCTTTTCATTTGCAGCTTTCCTTGACATGCTTGGGAAGCAGAGCTGTGCAGTAGAAAGCCTGGTATTTGGATTGACACAGAACAACTGGCTTTGGTCCCAGCCAGGTGGCTTAAGTTTTTTCATTGTAAACTGGGCATACCACTCTCTTTGGGTGGATGCTGCTGCCGACAGAGATCATACAGCAGGTCCTTGAGTAATGTTGTTTCTTTCAACATTGTTCTGTTCAGCACTGTTTCATTAAAACATTGATGGCATTCCTTAGCAACTTACTTTCATGTCGGTCTGTCCTAACATTGATTTCCTAATATGTCATTTTACTTAAAGTCACAGAACCTACCAACGGCATTCAGTGAGGACATAGTACAATGCAAGTGGCTGGCACAGAGCCTGGTCCATGATAGGCATTCAACTCGATCATAATTGCTATTAGACAATGCCTATAAAGCAGTGGCGATTCTCTGAGGTGATTTTGGCCCTCTGGGGATGTTTGGTGATGACATTTTTGGATGTAGCAAGTGGGTAGGGGTGTTACTGCCTTCAAGTGGGCACAGGCTGAGGATGCTGCTGAACATCGCATGGTGTATAGTGCAGTCCTCCACAGTAAAGAATTGTTTGGCTTCCGATGTCAGTTGTGCCAAGTTCCAGTGACCCCGATAGGAAGCATCTAGAACAGGGCCCGGGACACGGTAAGAATGTGCTTCTGTTCACCTTGCCTTCTCAACTCCTGGACCACTAGAAGCTGTTCCAGTCATACCTCTGGAGTGGGTCAGGAAACATTGTGTTACTGTCTCCCTTTTTGTTTTTTAATTGCTAAAGTTTCAATTATTTTATTGAGATAATTGTAGATTCACATGCTTCCCTTTCATTTCTTTAAACTATTTTATTTATTTATTTTTAGAGAGAGGGGACGGGAAGGAGAAAGAGTGGGAGAGAAACAATGTGTGGTTGCCTCTCATGTATCCTCTACTGGGGACCTGGCCTGAAACCTAGGCATGTGCCCTGACTGGGAATCGAACCAACGGCGGCCCTTTGCCTCACAGGCCCGTGCTCAATCCACTGAGCTACACCAGCCAGGGCTTCCCTTTCATTTTTATACCCCCAGCTCTCAGCACTGTGCCAGCTTTCCAAGTTTGTTAGAGGCAGGAAAGTTACTGTGCTGGATTTGGAATGAATTTTCTAGTGGAAACAAAGTTGTGGTACTGCATACTGTAAGTTGGTTACACAGGTTGCAGGGATTTACTCTAGGCCCTAGATACCCTGTCTCTCCCTGAGAATAAAATTCTTTCCAAGTTTGCAAATGGGTCCACCCACCCGTAAGTTGTGTCAGGGATAACCTGGAAGTAATGTCAGACCTAGAAGTGAGAGACTGATGGACAGAGAGACAGCTCATGGCACATGGTGCTGCTAAGGACATGGAGTGTGACCCCCACCACGAAGGCTGGCCCTGAGTGGGGGGGCGGGGACTGGGGTGGGGGATGGCCTGGAGATGGTCTCCAGGACCCTTCTGATCCTTTATGGTTTGATACTGGGCAGTTGAAGAGGTCTTAGATCACAGCCAACTGTAACAGGAGTGTCTGCCGGGCAGCATGCTGAATTCTTCATACCTCTTTGCACATGTTACCTAATTTTTACAAGCTATGAAGTAGGTTCCGTTGTCCCACTTTGTGGTTGATGCAAACAGGCCAGGGAAATGAACTAATAGGGCTAAGGTCACGTAGCTCGTGCGTAGAGGGGCTTTGATTGTTATTTATTTATTTATTTATTTATTTATTTATTTATTTACCTGACATTCTGATTCCAAAGCCATCATAGCTTCTGTCGGGTACTGGGTGGCTGGGAAGTGAGTGGGGGCCACCTTTCTCCTATTTGTGGCCCATGCTTCCTGTAACTACTGCTTTTCCCTGGCCCCTGCCTCCACTTAGGTTGGGGGCAAATGAGTCCCAGACTCATTTGGGTAGTTTCACAACATCCCGCAGGCCTCTCAGCCTTACTCCTTTGATTATCTCGGCCCTCCAAGGTTGCCAAAGGCTGTGCGTATCAATGGCGTTTTAGCAAGGAGATCTGCCAGCAGCCCAGATTCCACTGGGCTGATCTCAGACCCAGGACCTCAGTCCTTCCCCTCGTGCAGAGGTGCACAGATACCCCGGCGTTCAAGCACGATACCAAAACTGTCAAACGCCATTCTGAACTTGTTTGCAAAATACTCAGCAGGGTCACAGCCTCCTTGGGTTGTGTTACCATGGCAACTCCAATCGCATCCATCTGGCTTTCTCAGTTCTGGTCTGGGAGGATCGTTTCTAGAGGCAGCAGCATCTGCCCTGAGAGGGAGGAAGAGGGAGGTTATTACATCCATGCTCACTCCCCTGCAGAAAGCTCCATTCTATAAAAAATAGCCCATGCAAACTATCCCATCTTGGATGAACACAAAGGAATTAATTTACCATCTGCCTCATGATGCATGAGTGAAAGTTCAACCACCAACTCTGCAAAGTGCTTTCACAGACATCTCAATGTGCAGTAACTCTGTGATGGGTATTATTACCCAGCTTGTAGATGGCGGAGGGAAATGTGGTTAGGTAATTTGCCCAAAAGCGTGTTAAAATTTGAACCCGGGTTGGTCTGACTCCAAATATCATCCTTTACTCATTAAGGCCACTGGTTTCTCAATTGAGAACTGCCCAAATTTGGGGAAATGTGTGCGTGTAAAACCCCCAAATAAGTCTTCGAGGTAGGTGCAGGCCTATATTTGACTTATTGGACGGAGATACAAGGTAGGGTATCCGAATGAGCAAAGCCCTGGAGTCTGGAGCTTGCACGTGGGTTTGGCCAAGTCAGAAGACGCTTCTGCCCCGGAGAATACCTACCAGGAGCTTCATCCATTCTTTGGGAAGGGTAACCGGCAGGTGATGTGGGAGAGGTAAATTGAGCTCCACTAAGCAGGCAGGAAAACTAAGCCACACACACCAAAGTCTAAAGTTTTGCTGCAGTTGCATAAATGCAAGTGCTCGGAAACTAAGGTGCAGACAAGACCATGGGAACGGGGACGCCTACCTTGAGAACATGCTTATTAAAACATACACCAAACCATACACACCTACTCCCCGAACTTCCACGAGCTGTTGCTTTAAGAAGTAGGACGCCTTAGGATCACGTGACCCCCAGGCGCCACGATCTTTCACAGCACCTTCACAGTGGCCAATCGTATGGCTGGGAGCCCCCTGGGGGGGCGGGAACTTCGCAAAGTGCTCGCCGATTGGATGTGCTTGTGGAGTGCGGAGCCTGTGGGCTGAGAGAGGGAATTAGTGTGAAGCGGGTGAGAGGAAGCAGCAGCCGCCGCAGACGCCGCTGTCGCCGCTGTCGCCGCTGTCGCCGCTGTCTCCGTAGCCGCCTTCACCTGCCGGAGCCCTCAGGTGAGCAGGCCCAAGGACTCCCCGTCCTGCTGCGGACTGTGCACTCCGACCCGCCTTAGAGCCCGCTGCATTGGGTGCCCGCCCCCTTCTCTGAGCACGTGACCCAAGTTCGGTAACCCTTGACCTCCTGCACCCCACCACCTCAAGATCTAGGATGAGTGAAGCTGGGTGGGAGGATGCGCAGCCTCGCGATTGGTAGAGGTCAGTTCCCACGCTTCCTTACCAATGTGGATAGTGGCCTAGGATGCCGAGGGGAGGTTGAGGAGCGGGAGATCTTGGTCCGAGGCCGGACTTTGTGGGTCTTAATGTGGGCACAAAACAAGGAAACTCCCTCCACGCCTTCGCGGCGCAGGACTCATGCTCCCATTTCACAGATGGGGAGACAGACTTAACAGTTATCTATTGGCGGGTCTCCCAGCGCCAGGTATTCACGCTGGAAATTCAGGCCTTGTTTCCCACACAGCACGCCACTCCTGACGATTAAGAACAAGGGTTTGAGTCCCTGTTACTTATTTGATTGCTGGATGATCTTGGGACAAGTCATTTTAACATTTTCCCTCTCGGAGATATAATTTCCTTGGCTGTGAAACAGACACAATGCTTACATAATACTCATCTCTTTGTTAACGAGAGTAAAATGTGGTGTACGCACTTAGGTCAGTGCCTCAGGCGTGGCATGTGTTTAGAAAAATAGCTTTTCTTTATTCATTTTTTCAGCACGTGTTTCTTGAGGGCAAATGATGTGCTGACACTGTGGCTGACACTGCTAGGGATGCAAAGGTGAGCAAATGGGCCTGATCCTTGCTGGCTTGGAGCTTACAGTCTGGTGGGGAGGTGGGCGTTAATCAAAAAGCTACACTGCCCTAGTTGGTCCGGCATCATCCTGCAAACTGAAAGGTTGCACGTTCCGTTCCCTGGTCAGGGCACATGCCTGGGTTGGGGGCGTGAGAGGCAACTGATTGATGTTTCTCTGGCACATCTATGTTTCTCTTCCCCCCCTCTCTCTCCCTTCCTCGCTCTCTAAAAATAAAATCTTTTTAAAAAAGTTACACAAATATATAATTACAAACTGATAACTGCTTTGAAGACAAGGTACTGGGACATCGTGGGGGTCTGAGAAGACTTCCCTGAGCAAGTGACGTTTGAACTGACATCTGCAGAAGCACACCGGCATTCACTAGACCAAGGGATCCGGGTGTGGGAGAGCATTTCAAGTAGAGGAAACAGAATGTATGGCCATCCAAAATTAAGGTGTTTTGAGGAAATGAAAAGAGGCCATGGGCAGGAATGCAGAACACGAGATAGAGTGGGAAGAGGAGCAGCAGAAGTAGGCGCACATGCAGGGCCTTGGAGCCATGGTTTGTCCTTTATTTATTCCCAGGGCAGTGGGGACCCATCTGGAGAAAGGCTGTAGGGAGGCTGGTAAGATGCCCATGGGGTTTAGGAACCTGGAGGTCCTGGTGACCCCGTGAGTCCTGCCGCAGAGGAGTGGTAGGGCAGGGCCTGCGTGCGTCATGGTGGAGCTCAGCCTTGCTGCCCATGGGGCTGATGCCTCACGTTGGCCCATGGGGACCTATCTTCTAACTGTGTTGCATGGTGTTAGTGCCAGCAGCGGTTTTCTGTTAGGTTCTTATTCTGCCGTATCCTGTAAACCGAAGAGCAGGTTCTTACTTTTAGGCCTCACAGCCAAACTGGGGAAGACCAGACACATAGGCAAAAACCCAGCTTTGAAAAGCCTGACCGTCCCAGATGGCAGATGGGTTGGGTAGACCTCAAAGGAGAGACTGGGTTCATCCTAGCAAAGAGGAGGGTGTGGGGGCCTTGGAGTGGAGGGGGCAGCAGACCAGCCTGAGCACCGGGTGGGGCCTAGGCAGGCTGGGAAACACCAGGCCTGACTGACTGGAGGAGCCATCCGCTTGAACAGCTCTGGGGATTTGGGACCAAACACAAGAGTGTCACGCTGGGGAGTTTGGGCTGACCTTTTATAATCAGTGGGGAAGTAGTGAAGATTTTTGAGCAAGGGAATGCCCGGTAAAGTGGGTTTTTCATCAATATTTAATAGATAATGGTTGTAGCAAGAATCAGAAGGAAGAAGGCGAAAAGTTTTTGTTCATAGTGAAGGGTGGTAACGCCTTCCATTTGCATGGCGTATTGGCCCCTGACTTCCTCGTACATCGTCCCGTTCTGTGCTCAACCCTGTAAGTTCTGGAGGGCAGGGGTTATTATTACCTTGACTTACAGTTTAGGACACCAGTTGCTTAGACTGATGAGGGTCTCAGCCAACTTTGCATAGGAAGTGGTGGGACAGGGCTGGGACCCAGTTCTGTGGATCCCAAGGCCAGGCACTTTCTCAAGTGTCACTGTGGTCTGCCCTCTGGCCCGGGTCAAATCTGTTGCTCCGACTCTCACAGTTTCCTCACCTGGACACTCAGAGCCTTCATGGCGCCTTGGTTGGGGGTTCTGGAGCAGGAGCTGCAAGACCGGTTCCAGAGGCCTGGAGTCAGGCTCCTGGGCTGAGGGGCTTGAGTGGCTTTTCAGACCTTGCCTCCCCACTCCCAGTGCCACCGGGGCCATGTCAGAACGGGAAGAGCGGCGGTTTGTGGAGATCCCTCGGGAGTCAGTCCGACTCATGGCAGAGAGCACGGGCCTGGAGCTGAGCGATGAGGTGGCGGCCCTGCTCGCAGAGGACGTGTGCTACCGTCTCCGGGAGGCCACCCAGGTACGCACTCCCCATGCCCAGTACCCCCAACTCTCCTTGGCTACCTCCTCCCACAGGGGTTTACTCACCACACAGGCCGAACACTCGCTCTGTGCTTTGAGGGAATACAGTGGGGGCTGCCCTGCCCTTCCCAGGGCTCCCCTTCCTGCAGACAGCACTCGCCGGGTGTCTGCTCTTGTGCTCCTCACAGCAGCCCCGCTGGGCATCCAGGCAGGTTCATAGCCACATCCTGCTTGTGAGAGACCGAGGCCCAGAGAGGGACCGTGACCTTGGGTGTTGTCTGCATAAGAGCCGAGCTGCCATCCAGGCCTTCTGGTCGCTGGTCTGGTATCCTTTTTGCCTCCTCCCCAAGCTGCCTGTCTGCACCGGGGGCCCTGCACACCCTGCTCCCTGTCCCCTGACTCTGTTCCTCCCTTCCCAGAATAGTTCCCAGTTCATGAAACACACCAAACGACGGAAGCTGACTGTGGAAGATTTCAACAGGGCCCTCAGATGGAGCAGCGTGGAGGTGAGCGGGGCCCAGGCTACAGAGGGCTCAGCCGGCATGAGCCTGCCTGCATGCCAGGCTCAGGGCTGGCAACGCCGTGAGACGTGGAGACCAAGTACACGCAGGAGGAAAGCTCAGAGCAATGACAGGATAGGGGCTGGCCTCAGGCCCCTATGGTTTGTGAGTTCAGAACAGAGGGACAGGAGGCCACAGGGGCCGGGAGTTTAGGGAAGGCTTCAAAAGAGATGGGACTTGAGCTGGCCCATCAAGGGAAGCTCGGGATAGACAGAGTCAGGAGGAAAAGAGAGGGTGTTCCGAGTGAGGGAGGAGTCTGAGCACAGTGTGGGTGTCAGGATGTCCTGCACAGTTGCTCTGGGCCAGGGAGTCGAGGGGAGAAGGTCATGTTCAGAAGACAGTGCTGTTTTCAAAGTTGGGTGAGTGCGAGGAAGAGGACCAGTGGCCTGGGGGCAGGACTCAGAGCCCTGATGGATTTGGGAGGACCCATGTTCTGCCTCTTGACCCCGGGAGCACTGGATGCTTCTGCCAAGTTCCCAGAGGTGGGCCTGAAGCCGCAGGCATCCCCGTTTTCTCAGCGTTTCTGCACTCCCCTCAAACGAGGCTCCCTGCCCTGGTCGGGAGAGCGCCTCTTTCCTCCCTGGGTTCAGCCTGCTCTCCGATCCTCTCTGTGCTCAGGCTGTGTGTGGTTATGGATCCCAGGAGGTGCTGCCTCTGCGCCCCGCCAGGGAGGGTGAGCTCTACTTCCCGGAAGACCGAGAGGTGAACCTGGTGGAGCTGGCCTTGGCCACCAACATCCCCAAAGGCTGTGCCGAGACAGCTGTGAGAGGTGAATGCTGGGGTCCCTCATGGGCTGGGGACAAGGGCTGGTTGTCAGAGGAGTGGGGAGGGGCTGGCTGGTGGACAGGGCACAACTCAGAGGGGTGGGCGGTATGGCAAGGGGCAAAGCCGCAGGCTGAGCCGTCTCTCTGCTCTGGTTTTAGTCCATGTCTCCTACCTAGATGGCAAAGGGAACCTGGCACCTCAAGGATCGGGTAAGGTGTCCTGTGGGGAACGGGCCCTCTGGTTGAACCTTCTTCTCTTAGGAGGTGTGGCTAGTGCTCCTACACCCCTGAGTCTTTATCTGACAAGTATTTATGGACACCCTGTTCTGAGTGGGCACTGGTCTCTCCAGAGGGTTCAGAGCTGGAGATGGGAACACTGACCGGTAACCAATCACAAAGCCGCGTGTTGGTGCTAGCTAGCGTGCTGGGGTCCCGGAGGGGCTGTGCTCACTTCCAGAGTCTGCTGAGCAGAGCTTGGGGCTTAAGGAGAGAGCAGGAATTTGCCTGGCAGAGAACGGGTGGGAGGCAGCCTACAGGGCACAGAGGTGTGGAGGGCTTGTGAAGTCAGGCTGCTGAGGGTGGCTGGCCGCGGCTCTGTGCTCTGGGAGTCCTGTCTGAACAGGCTCCTTGCGGGGCCAGTGTATGGGGATGGTGGTTGGTGGGGGCGGTCGGGCAAGTGGGGGCAAGAGAGGCATGGGCTCTCCACCCTGACTGCCTCCTGCCCACCATCTTGCAGTGCCCAGCGCTGTGTCTTCACTGACCGATGACCTTCTCAAGTACTACCAGCAAGTGACTCGGGCCGTACTGGGGGACGATCCACAGCTGATGAAGGTGAGCAAGTGCGCCCCGATTTGGGACACACAGTGCTGCTTCCACATTCTCATGAAATTCTTTCAGATACCTGTGTGCTGTCCCCTCCACACTAACTGACTGATGTGTGTAGGAGCTGCTCTGCTCGGGGAGGTGTGGGGCTCTGAGACTGGTTCCTGAAGGACTGACTCCCCTTCCTGCTCTGGGAGGCTGTCCCTCAGGGGAAGGGGCAGCTCAGCAGAGCCCTATGGGGGCTCAAGTGATTGGTCTCCCCACTCCTTAAGTCCAGAGACTGCTCCTGGAGTGTCTGTTGACCTGGGGCTAAGTGCGGTATCAACACTGCTGGCCAGGCCTGCTCTTTGGTCCTTCATCCCCAGGCCTCATACCAGCCTCTGCTGCGTTAGCCTCTGGGGCTCCACAGGCCCTGCTAGTCAGTCCTCTTCTGTTCAGTTCAGATGAGGGCTCGTTTGGTGGTCTGTTCAACCATGTGGCCTCTGTTTTAGGGTTATTTTTTAAAAAATAAAAACCATTTTTTATTTTTAAAAATATTTTATTTATTTTTAGAGAGTGGGAGGGGAGGGAGAAAGAGTGGGAGAGAAACATCAATGTGTGGTTGCCTCTCATGAGTCCCCTAGTGGGGACCTGACCTGCAACCCAGGCATGTGCCCTGACTGGGAATTGAACCAGCAACCTTTGGTTTTGCACCATCCACTGGGCCACACCAGTCAGGGCCACAGTATAAACATTTAAAACTTTAATATATATGTGCCAAACTGAACTTTAAAAAAAAAGGTTGCTTTCTGCCTGGGGCTGGTGGATGCAGCGCAGTCTGGCCCCTTCCTTTTCAGATTGCTCTCCAGGACCTGCAGACCAACTCCAAGATCGCAGCACTCCTGCCTTACTTTGTTTATGTGGTCAGTGGGGTGAGTGAGCAGGCTGGGGCGGGGCAGAATGTTTTGGGGGGAGGCGCTGACCCAGCAGCATGTAGGGCTTATGACAGGTGCCATCAGAACGGCAGGCTGCTGTGCACCCCTGCGTCCCCCTGAGCAGCCCTCTCCTACTAACAGGTGAAATCTGTGAGCCACGATTTGGAGCAGCTGCACCGACTTCTGCAAGTGGCGAGGAGCTTGGTTCGGAACCCACACCTCTGCTTGGGGCCCTATGTCCGCTCCCTGGTGGGCAGTGTCCTCTACTGCGTCCTGGAGCCCCTGGCAGCCTCCATCAACCCCCTGAATGACCACTGGACTCTGCGAGATGGGGCAGCCCTCCTTCTCAGCCACATCTTCTGGTAGTTGCTGGGTGGAGAGCTGAATAAAGGGCGGGGCAGCTGCAGAGCTGAGCGGGTTGGGGTAGGGAGGTGGGGCTAACGTGCAGGCTTTGGGGCTCTGTGTTGAAAGCTTCCTAGTCAGCGCCCTGGGCACGCTGGGATTCTACAAATGGGTGACACGTACGCCAAGGCTTTGGTCCTTCAGCCTTCAGGTCCCAGGCACGTCACCCCTGGCCACCTTGTTCACTTACCCCGGAGTGCCAGAAAAGTGCTGTTTCCTCTGTGCTGTGACTTGAATCACACTGGGCAGCGCTGTGCCTCGTCCCCTCTGACTGCATGTTGCTCCCACAGGACACACGGGGACCTCGTGAGTGGGCTGTATCAGCAGATCCTCCTCTCCCTTCAGAAGGTCCTGGCAGACCCTGTGCGGCCTCTCTGCTCTCACTACGGGGCTGTGGTGGGGCTGCACGCCCTCGGCTGGAAGGTGAGGACCTGGCCTTTCTCACAGAGCCATTAGAGCTCCCCATTTGTCATTAGAAAAAGAGTATTCGTGTGTCTTTTATTATAAAATGGTATGTGCTTGCTGCTGCTATGTTTTGAGTTCTTGCCGTAGACCTCAGTGATGGCCTATTTTTTTTAAAGATTTTATTTATTTTTAGAGAGGGGAAGAGAAGCAGAGTGGGAGAAACCACATCAATGTGTGGTTGCCTCTCGTGCGTCCCAAACTGGGGATGCGGCCTGCAACCCAGGCATGTGCCCTGACTGGGAATCAAACCAGTGACCCTTTGCTTCACAGGCCCGCACTCAATCCACTGAGCTACACCAGCCAGGGCGGCCTTTTTATTTTTTTAATGCCATTTTTAGTTAGATATTTCTAATTAGAAAGACCCAAGTTAATTAGATATTTCTATTTTTTTTTTTAGTTTTTAGAATTTCTTTTTATTTTTGGAGAGAGGGGAGGGAGGGAGAAAAAGAGAGAGGAACATCAGCGTGTGGTAGAAACATCAGTTGGTTGCCTTTTGCACGGCCTGGCCTGCAACCCAGGCATGTGCCCTGGTGGGGAATCGAACCAGCAACCATTTGGTCTGTGTGGGCCGGCGCTTAATCTACTGAGCCACACCAACCAGAGCTATTTTTTCTTTTTATTTATTTGCTTATTTGTATTGAATTTATTGGTGTGCCATTGGCATACTGACTTTCTGTATACAAACAGTTTATCCTTTCAGAAGTCCCACATGGCAGATATTAATATACGATTTCATAAATCCGTGCCCATTCAGTACCTTTTTAGCATCTGTAGAGACTAGCCAATGATTATTTATCTTAGTTCTGAGAATTTCACAGGTTCAGGGAATGGAGTTTTCTGCCGAACCACTCATGCCTGCCTGGAATAAATTCCGTTTGATGCTACTGAGATTTTCATGGGAATCACACTGAATCTGTTAGATCAGTTTTTGAGACAATTGACATCATTAATAATTCCTTTTGTCCACAAATACATGTCCTTTTTTTTTTTAGGTCTTTCATGATCTTTTCATAACTTTCCCTAAAGAAAACCTACGTACACTCTACTAAATTTCGTCTTAGAATCTTGCTGTTCTCTGATGCTGCTGTGATGCTGTCTTTTCGTGGGTTTTTTTTTTTAAGATTTTATTTATTTCTCTTTAGAGGGGGAGGGAGGGAGAGAGGGAGAGAAATAGCAATGTATGGTTGCCTCTCATGCGTCCCCTGCTGGAAACTGGCCTGCAACCCAGGCATGTGCCCTGACTGGAAATTGAACCGCGGTTGTTTGGTTCACAGGCTTGGGCTCAATCCACTGAGCCACGCCAGCCAGGGCTTGTGGCGTTTCTTATTGGTGTGTAGAAGCAGTTGCTGTGTGTCCTGATTCTGCTGCTTTACCGAACTATCCTTTCCGTCTGTAGAGTCTTTGGGGTTTTTAATGTAGATCAGTCATATCATGTACAAATAATGACAGCCTTATTGCATCTTCTAAACCTAATGCCTTTAATTTCTTTTTACAATTTCATTACTAGGACCACTAATACCATTTTACGTAAGGTAACAGGCAACTTTTCTCATTTTCAGTTTTAAAAGAATTGCTAATTATCTTTCCCATTGAGGCTGTTTACTTTGTGAGTTTATAGGTAACCTTTCTGAGATCAAGAAAATTATGTTCTTATCATTAATTTGTGTCGAACTTTTATCAAGTGCTTTAAAAAAACCTTTTAAAAAGATTTTATTTACTTTAGAGAGAGGGTAAGGGAGGGAGAGAGGGAAACATCCGTGTGCAAGAGATAACATCAGTCAGTTGCCTCTTGCTTGCCCCCAACTGGGGACCTGGCCCACAGCCAGGCATGTGCCCTGACTGGGAATCCAACCAGCAACCTTTGGGTTCACAGGCCAGCACTCAATCCACTGAGCCACACCAGCTGGGGCATCAAGTGCTTTTTCTGTATCTTTTGAAATGAGTTGGTTTTTCTGCTTTATCTGTTAATGTAATTAATTGTATACAGAGATTCCCCATCTGCTTTTAAAAACTTCTTTGCACAATATTGAAAAAATTGTGCATTCCAATAATTAAAATAATTTGAACAAGAAAAAAATGGCACTCTGATTAAACTGCATTTTACAGCACGCAGGACACCTTGAACCAGCTTGGGTTGACTCTTAATTTCCTGTCACTCCCCCTAGCTTCTTCCTTGCAAGTTCTTTTCCTTCCCTGCCATGCAGACAGGCAGATGGGAGAGGCAGGTGCAGCCTTCGTTGGCTGTAGTTCTTTTCTTTCGAAGGCAGTGGATTTTTCTTCTGTGTGTCTGTCTTCAATTTTTTTTTAAAGATTTTATTTATTAATCTTTAGAGGGGAAAGGAAGGAGAGAGGGAGAGAAATATCAATGTATGGTTGCCTCTCATGTGTCCCCTGCTGGGAACTGGCCT
Source organism: Carollia perspicillata (assembly GCA_004027735.1). Lineage (NCBI taxonomy): Eukaryota > Metazoa > Chordata > Mammalia > Chiroptera > Phyllostomidae > Carollia > Carollia perspicillata. The sequence goes on along the minus strand of PVKM010010763.1, from coordinate 17,542 downwards.
GCAACCCAAGTATGTGCCCTGACTGGGAATTGAACTGCGATTGTTTGGTTCTCAGGCCCGCGCTCAACCCACTGAGCTACGCCAGCAAGGGCTCTGTCTTCAGTTTTGACACCAGATTTCTCAGGCTTGTAGCCATTGTCGGGCGTGTGGGACACGGCTGCAGAGGAAGTGCAGTGAGGCACGCAGACTGGGGAGTCCGCTCTCAGCTGCCGCCATGGAGCGCCAGGCAGGAGCTGAGGTTTTCTGACAGTAGACCATCTTTATATTTCTAAGATAAACTGTTTGGTCGTGGTATAGTCTTTAAAAAGATCCAAAACTTCATTGGAACATTTTCTAAAAACTGTTGTGTTTACTAAAATTTTAAAGGACTTCTTTATAGTCATGAGTGAAATCAATTATGTTTTCCCTCATACACTGTCCTTGTTTGGTTTTAGGGTTAGGGTTACATTAGCCTTATAGAATGAAGTAGGGAGGGAATGTTTCTTTTTTATATTTAATAATATTGAGATGCTATTTTTCCTTGAATGCCCGTAGATGTTGTAAATTTTGGCATGCTGTTTTATTATTGGTTTGATTTTTAACTACCATTTAGTTATAGAATCATTTCAGCTTTCATATATCTTGAGTCTGCAGCAAGTTATATGCTGCTAGGAACTGTCACTTTGTCAACATTTCCAAATCCTTAGGCTGTGGGTGACTCACCAAAGCCCAACAAAAAAGGACAGCACTGCCTGTTGATTGCATTAAGGTAGCAGTTAAACCAAATAACATCTTAGCCCTTATGTCAGTGATACAGCACGTCAGTTATAGTGGGGTCATTTTATATTGTTTGTCTTCAGACCCGATCTTCATTTCCAGTGCTTAGTGAAGGCTGGGCATATGGTGGGTTCCACATAAATGTTGGCTGGGTATGCCAGGCAGGGAATTTCGGAGGACTGAGCCCTGTCCAGCGTTAGAGATAAAAGGGCTTTTGTTGGAAAGCATACTGGAAGGGCAGTAAGCATCAAAAAGGCCCTCATTGCATCCCTCTCTCTCTTCCAGGCAGTAGAACGAGTCCTCTACCCACACCTGTCCACTTACTGGACCAATCTGCAAGCTGTGCTGGATGACTATTCAGTATCTAATGCCCAGGTTAAAGCAGATGGGCACAAGGTCTACGGAGCCATTCTGGTCAGTGCCAGCCCCTCTCCGCCTCCTTCCCCTGCAGGAGTTCCGCGGGCTTACACTGGAATATTGCATGGGCCCGGTTCCTCCTAGTCCTTGAGTGTCCTAACCCCTCTGCTCTTAAAGGTGGCTGTGGAGCGGCTGCTGAAGATGAAGGCCCAGGCAGCATTCCCCAGCAAGAGGGGCCCCAGTGGCAGGGGGTGCCGGCGCTCCGACGACCTGCCCTGGGACAGCCTTCTCCTGCAGGAGTCTCCTTCCGGGGGCAGCGCAGAGCCAGGCTTTGGGTCTGGCCTCCCGTTGCCACCAGGAGGCGCGGGGTCGGAGGAACCTTCCCCTTCAGTGACCCTGGCGGACATCTACCGAGAGCTCTATGCTTTCTTCGGTGACAGCTTGGCCACCCGCTTCGGCACGGGTCAGCCCGCGCCCACGGCACCGCGGCCACCCGGGGACAAGAAGGAGCCTGCGGCGGCCCCAGACTCGGTGCGGAAGATGCCGCAACTGACGGCTAACGCCATGGTTAGCCCGCAGGGCGACGAGAGCCCTCGGGGCAGCGGCCCTCCATCAGCCTCTGCGCCTGCCTCTTCTGACAGCAGGCCGCTGCCGCGCGTGCACCGGGCGCGGGGGGCACCCCGGCAGCAGGGTCCCGGTGCCGGCACCCGCGATGTCTTCCAGAAGAGCCGTTTTGCTCCGCGCGGGGCCCCTCACTTCCGTTTCATCATCGCTGGGCGGCAGGCCGGGAGGCGGTGCCGCGGGCGCCTCTTCCAGACGGCCTTCCCAGCGCCCTACGGGCCCAGCCCAGCCTCCCGCTACGTGCAGAAGCTGCCCATGATCGGCCGCACCGGCCGCCCGGCCCGCCGCTGGGTGCTGTCGGACTACTCGCTGTACCTGCCGCTCTGAGGCAGCACACCCGGTCTAAATAAACCCGCGCCGGAAGTGAGGTCACGTCGCGCTGCATGAGGCGGGGCTTGGGCGGTTGCTCCCGGGGCCGCGGCCTCGCTTCCGGGTGCGAGGGAGCCATGGCGCTCCCCTGCCTGCAGCGCTTCGAGCTCGTGCTCTTTGCCACCGCTTTCCTGTGCGGGGCCTTGGCGGCCGCCACGCTAACCCGGACCCAGGTGCGGCTGCGGGGCGGGGCCGGCAGTGGGGTCTGAACGAGGTTGGAGGGGTGCGGGCGCTGCTGGCTCCCGGAGCCGGTGGGCCTGGCGGGCGAGCGTTTTGCGACTCCCGCCGCCCAGGTCATGCTTAAGTCATTCTTTCGCCAAAGGGACAAGCTTTCAAGAGTGTAAGCAGTACCAGACATAGCCCAGCTTGGAGGCTTTTGCTGCTTGACTTTACTCCGGTTTTGAAATGTCAGCTGTAGCCACGCCTTCCTCAAATCAGATACTATTGTGCCGAGCGAGCCAAGAAGCAAAGCATAGTGTAGTGGAGATGATCAGGTTACCACATGATTGCAAACACAACGTGGCGACAAACACGCGACGTAGAAAACGCTTGCGTAAAACAAGCCAGTGGTTTACATTGTTTATCCCAGCCAGGAAATCTTAATTAACAGGTTCGTTTAATCCCTATAAAGTAGGCACTAGTTAGAAAATACCGGAGGTAGTTTTTAGGTCACACAAGTTCTGGTTTTACACTAGGGTTACTGCAGAGGGGAGACCAGAACTTGTGAGGCACCTCTGAAGCTCGATGTATCTTAAAACTACTGCCTATTTCCTGACCCTTCTGGCCACTGCAGGTTTGATTTCCCCAGCAGGCCCTCTTCTGGCCCTGAAAACCGGAAGTGACAGTGTGCAAGTAACTTCCCAGTGTGGCCCTGGCCCCGTTTAATCCCTAACACCTGCCAGGAGCCCGCATGGCGTGGCACTGATTTGAAACCTAGGACTCAGTAACCTCTCTCCACAGGCCTCCTTCAGTGGCAGCTGTCCCCTGTATGGTGTGGCCACCCTGAACCATTCCTCCCTGGCCTTATCCCGAGGCTCAGCCCCCTCCCTCTGCTACTTTGTGGCTGGGGCCTCTGGCCTCCTGGCTCTCTACTGCCTCCTGCTTCTGCTCTTCTGGGTCTACAGCAGCTGCATCGAGGATTCCCAAAGGTGACTGCTCCACTCTGAGGGCCAGGGCTGAGGTGGGAGGAGTATCACCTCAACCACAAGGCTGGTTCTCCCTCCTCACAGAGGCCGGATAGGGCTCCGCATCGCACTGGCCATCTCAACTATAGCCATCTTCCTGGTGTTAGTGTCTGCCTGTGTCCTTCGATTTGGCACCAGTGCTCTGTGCAACTCCATCCTCTCTCAGAACACTACGATTAGGTAACGGGACACGGGGGAGCCTGGCTCCACAGGGCAGACACCTTCCCTCTGCAGAGGGCAGCCTACAACGCCCCTTTTGTCCCTATCAATTCTCAAAGGATACCTGAGGACAAGAGTATTTGGGGTACATGATCCCCTTTCTCACAGCTGTCTTTTTTGACCTCACAGCTGCTCAGAAGCCCAGAAAATTCCATGGACACCCCGTGGAACCGCTCTGCATTTTTATTCCAACCTACACAATGCTGAAGTAAGGTCCTGGGGTCTGAAAGATGGGGAAGCCCAGGGATACACAGTTCATAGAAACATCTATGGCTGATGAGTGCTCACCAGTGAGAGGTGGAGCAGCTGGAGGGCCTGTCAGCCTGACAGCAGTTTCAAGTGGCGTGTGGGTGGAACTGGAATTGAGATGACTGCACTCTTCACACTCCTGTTCCCATTTCCCACAGAACTCTTCTTGGGTGAATCTGGTATTGTGGTGTGTGGTCTTGGTGCTCCAGATCATGCAGTTGAAGTCTGAAACCATCCCATTCCGGCCTCTGGAGAGGGGGGACCCTGAGTGGAGCTCTGCAACAGATGTTCTGGTCGGGCCACGCCTTTCCCATCCCTGAAGCGTAACGGGCATGCTTCCTGCAGCCCGTTTCTCCGTGCCCGAGTGCCTGCGATCCTCTTGCCCCAACTTGGCCCAGTTGTTTATGCTGGGAGCCACAGTTTTCCCTCCAAGAGGGAAAAGTTGATGATAGAAGGGAGGTGGAGGGGGCCTAACAGCTATTTTTGTACCAATATATTACTTTTTTCCTTTATCTTGGTAGTGAGTTCTTAGTGTTAAAGCACTGGAGGTAGGTAGATGGGAGGAAAGAGTAAAGGCTGAACCGACAGATCCAAACTTAGTGGTACATTCAGGTGCCTGCCCCTGGGGTGACTGCTTTTATTTGCTGTTCATGAATCTTGAATCTAGGGCCCCCTTGTGTTACTCTGGTTGTCACCTTATCCCTAGGTTCCGTTTTTATTCCCCTCTGAGAGGGGTGAGTGTCCAGGGTTTTTTTTCACAAGCTACGGTAGGCACCCACAGTGTTGTCAAAGAGTTTCGTGTTGGGGAAATGTCCAGCTTTGTCCAAGAGGAAGTAGAAGCGTCGGCCTTTGACCTTTAGAGGCAACATGGCAGGGACTTCACCCCGGTGGGCCATGCAGGATACTTGGTTCAAGGGAACAGTGAAATGCGCCCCCAAGCCAAAGGGGGCGTGAGTGGAGAGAGTCACCTGCTTCCCTCCTGCTCGTAGCATCACTGAGCGCACAGAGCGCAGGGAGAAGAGAAGACCAGCAGCAAGTACCAGGGTACCTGCCGGAAGAGCAGACTGGGGTGAGGGGTGTTCACTGGGAGCTAAGCAGCGATCCTTTTTGTGCCCCAGGAATAAGAAAAGGTTGTGAAGACAGTAACATTTACTGCACTCCTCTTATACCCCCGCCCAGATCCCTGTGTTACTGATTCCTCCCAACCCCCCTCATAGATGTTTATAACCCCATTTTAATAAGACAGGTCTAGAGCTTAAGTAGAGCTTGCTCAAGGTTGCAGAGAGGCTGACCTCAGCCTAGGCCTATTTGAAGGCTTGGTGCTGGGGACATCCACCTTCAGTGTGCCACACTCACATGGGGCGGGGCAGTGGCCTGCCAACTGCTCCTCATCCCAGACGGGGGGGGGGGGAGACCCCCAACCCCCACTCCCCTTGCCTAAGCAGGGGGAGGGTCATGCACAGCCACCACACGTCCCCTTTGGTGGGAAGGCAGCCCACGCCTTACCGACGGTACCGCAGCCGATGGCTAGACCATAGCGCCAGAGTGCGGAGCGCACGTCCGAGCGGCTGCGATCTGGAAACTCCGCATCTGGAGGCCGCACCAGGACTGGGGGTCGGGCCAAGGCTGCCACGGCCAGAGAGGCCCAGAAGATGCCCTGGCCGGCGCAGAACAGCCCAAGGACTGTGAAAAAGCGGCCCCGCTCGTGCTGAAAGAGCAGCACATCCCGCGACGGGGTCATCTCATGCAGGGAACGGCGCGCGGGAAGGTCCCGCATGGTGACCAACAGCCGCACCACCCGCATTTGCCCAGGCACCGCCATGTTTGCGAGACACCACATCCGGGGCGGGACTTCCTGTCGGTGGGCCACGCCCCGAGTGCGGCAACACGTTTCTACATGGGTAGGTGGCTTACCCCATGAACCGTGTAGGGACGGAACAAAACAGTACACAAGACAACACAATATAATATCACTCTTTATCTTAAAAAGTCGAGGGCGGTGGTGGCAGGAACAGGGGCTTCTGGGGTTAAGTACACAAAGCACCTCAGTCCTTCGGGTAGTTTAGTGTCAGTTCTACAAAGTAACCTTTGGCTTCCTGGCACCGGTGAGGCTCAATCTTCTGAAAGCCCTAGAGTCTTCCAGAAGGTGGGGAGGGAGAGGGATCCAGCAACCCTCCTCCTCCGTCACAGTCACAGGGTGGCCTCAGGCGGCCTCGGGTGGGGCGCAGAGAAGACGACAACCTTGACAAGGAGGCATCAACATCCGAGGGCTATTTACAGGGGGCTTCTTCTGGGGCATGACTAGGGGTCACTTCATGAATGCCACTTCTGGAATTTCACCCTTGGCCTGAGGAAGGAGAAGGTCAGAGGAGCCAGACGCGCCCCACCCCCGCTATCACTCCACCCTCTTGGAGGCCCAGGGATCTGCCTTTTGCTGTCCTATCTCCATACTTCACCTTGAGATGAGTGAAGGCCTGAGCGGACCTGGTGTAGTCCCAGTTGTTGTCCTGAAGGCACCTGCAGTGGGAGAAGGGGCAGTTCCATCAGACTTAAACCCAGTCACTCTGGTCACTAAATGCCACTTCATTCATTCTACACACACACTTGCCCAAGTTTCCCAGCTATTTACACACATTCTTGCACAATTTATACAAATGAAAAAATAAGTAAAAATCCAAATGTCTATTGATCTACGGAACTTAAAGGAATATTAAATAACTATTAAGAAGACCGCCCTGGCTGGTGTGGCTCAGTGGATTGAGCACAGGCCTGCGAACCAAAGGGTCATTGGTTCGATTCCCAGTCAGGGCACATGCCTGGGTTGTGGGCTGGGTCCCCAGTTGACGACACGAGCAACCACACATTGATGTTTGTTTCCCTCTCTTTCTCCCTCCCTTCCCTCCCCCTCTAAAAATAAATAAAATCTTAAAAACAAAAATGTAAAAAATAAATAAAACAAAATTTCAGGAGTACTCATTTTTTGCTGCCAGCCCTACTTCGGCTGACCCATTCATATACAGATGCCCAGCACTCACTTCTGAGACCACTCAAGGTTCATGCCGGACTGTGCCGAGAATGCCTGCAGCATCTCCTGCTGCTCTGGGGAGAGGGTGGGCACCGGGCTGGAGGAGGGTGTGGGCGCAGGCATGGCGAAAGCTCTTTGGATCTCATCAGGGTTGGCGTTCCGCACGAACAGCTCATCGTTTACAATGCACAGCCTTGGGACAAGAAGCGCCTTAGAGAGTAGAACACAGATAACCCCCTCCTCCCAGCACTGTTCCTATTCTCCTTGACATTCACACTCAGATTCTGAAATACCTTCGAGGTGCTCCTCCCACTCTTAGCTATCACCTTTTACCACCTTACTGCTATGGACTTCCCAAGAACTCCCCAGTGAAGTCACCTACCAAACATGCCAGAATTGTACACTGCGCCCCAAACCACAGACTGTTCTTAGCTTACCCTGAATTGCTGGCCGGAACAGCGACAAATGTCCGCGTAAAGGCTCGCAAAGAATCCCGAGACTTCCCATCCACTGTAATGGAAACAATGGTGATGACCCCTGAGTCACTCATACTGTACAAACAGCTTCTCAAATCACAGTCTTATTTGGCACAAAGAACCCTCACTGGGCCAGACAGGGGTGATCATGTGTGTGCAGGGGTGCAGAGGTAGGGAGGGAGGAGTGTCAGGGAGGAATCAGTAAAAAACACTATCATCTTTCTGTCTCAAGCCTCGTGTCCAGCACTCTAGGTCAGTCCACAGCACCACTATGGGACGGCTGCTACTCTCTCTCCTTACAAATGAAGAATCTGGGCCTCGAAAGTAATGTACCTTGCCCATACACACTCAGTTGTTCCTGCGGCTGGGACAGAAGCTCAGAGCTGCCTGACTCCCAAGCCTGTGTCCTCCTACTCCCAGAGAGGAAAATGGGTAGGGAATGGAGGCCAAATGAAGGTGGCTTGTGGGCAGAACAGGAGGAGGTCAGGGAGGGCGAGGAAAGAGAAGGTAGCTGGGCAGCTGAGTGCTGAGCAAGACCCTAGCTGGGGGAACGGCCATTCCACAAACAGAACTTCAAAGGTGCTTACCTTCTTTAAAGACTCCATTGACAGAGAAACACAGCAATGTGTTCTGAAAGGGAAGAAACAAACAGCATTCAGGCCCCCAGTCGCCCGAGGCCTCCGTGCCTCTGAACCGCCCCTCCCCCGATTCCAGGCAGCCAGGGAAGAAGTAAGTGCTCACGGTTTGGGCGCTTATGTCTACCACAAAGGAACTGACGTCGTGCTGAGTTTTGGGCAACTCATTGAGGAAGGCCACGACGTTGAGCCGCGTGTGCTTCAGCAGCCGGAACCGCAGCGCTGTGGGGTGGAAGAGAAGCCAAGGTCGGGACCATGCACTCAGCCCCAGGACCAGTTCCTTCTGTCCCCTCCTCCCATCCTGGTTTGCTCATGTCTCACACTTACTCGGGTCTTTCAGTTTCTTCACATTCCTGCTATCCTTGAAGTACTCGCCCAAGTTACTTCTGGGGAATAAGGAGGAAAAGGAGGTGGTGGTCACAGCAGTGTGGGTGCTGAGATGCCCCGGACCCGAGCAGGCTCTGGGCTGCGATACGCACCGGGAAGGGTTCTGAGGGGTGAAAGGGATGCTCAGGGAGCAGCAGGCTCCGTCATGGTAGGCATCCAGGAGCCGCTGCCGGTTTCCAGAGTCGTAAATCGTGTAGTACCTGTGGGAAAAATAAAAGGGGAGGTCTGTGCTCCACTGTCTGGGTCCACAACGGACCCGCCAGCGCCCCGGACTGAGCTGTGCTGGGTGGGGCTGGCCCACCTCTCCCCCGCCTCAGGGGCCCTGGGATACTCACTGCTGCAAGAAGTGGAGGACCAGACTCTTCAGGGCTTCTGTACCAAAATAGCTTCCCTGAAATCAAACAGATGTTGTTAGGACTGTGTTACAAATACTCGCCTCCCAACACAAGTTCCAACAACACTGTCCCGCCGCACTCACCTTGCAGGGTGGTAATATCGTGGGGGCGTCAACATCAAAGGCGATTGGTGGGGGTAACTCATGGCCGTCCTACCGAAAATAAGTGAAAGTTGGGAATGGAAACCAGAGAAAAAGGCTGGATAAGTAGTAATAAAAAGGAAAAACTAAAAATAAAGGGCCAGAGGTCAAGTGTAAAGGAGACATGGAATCCTGACAGATGCCATTTTGTCTACAGACATTCCGTGGGGAAGGAAATTCAGAGCCTGTGTTGTATTTCAAAGGGTCCCTGTCCCCAAATAAATGATCATGCAAGCACACGGTAGGCAAGACTTTGGTGAGAGCTGCTCAGCCTGAGTGTGGAAAAGTCATGGACTGCCTCCCCCTGTCACTAAAAGTAAATAAACAAAATCTTTTAAAAAGACAAAAGTCGCCCTAGCTAGTGTGGCTCAGGGGACTGAGTACCAGCCTGTGAACCAGAGGGTCATTGGTACAATTCCCAGTCAGGGCACATGCCTGGGTTGTGGGCCAGGTCCCCAGTAAGGGGCGCATGAGAGGCAACCACACAATGTTTCTTTCCCTCTCTTTCTCCCTCCCTGCCCTTCTAAAATTAAATAAATAAAGTCTTTAAACAAAAGACAAAAATTCCGGACTTACCAAGCGTAATAACTTGGGAAATCGTTCACGAATGGCGCTGTCAAGAACGGGACAGAAGTGAGTGACGCTTCAGAGCCTCAGTGCCTCCTGGGCTGCTCTAGGAGCAAATACACCAACACCCAAGGGACAGCCCATCCCCACCTTGCTCCTTCTCTCCCTCCTCCCCACCTCTGAGCTCCAAGAAAAATGGCCCCACTCCCCACCTCACCTGGGGCACCCGGAAACAACCACCTTGAAGGCTGACACTCTCTTCTCTGACACCAGTGCCACAGAAGCAGCACTCTCAGCCCAGGCTTTAAGCCCAGAACTTCCTTTCCCTCCCTGCCCCCCCTTACCTTCTACCTACTCACCTGTGCAGCCCCGGGAGGAGGGAATGGGGTGGGAGCCCAGGGGCTCCGCTGCCTCAACAGGTATCCATCAGTTCTGCCAGGTCTGGCCTTGGCCAAGACCAGAACACACCACAGGGATGGCACAGGATGTTGGGGCAGGGAGGTGAGCAAGGCAGGGATCAGGAAGAGGGAAGATCAAGGAAGGAGCGAGGGAAAGAAAAGAAGGGAAAGAGAGAGCAGTAGGATGAGGCAGGGGCAAGGGAGAAAAGGGAGAGAGGAGTAGAGAGAAAAAGAAAAGAGAACGAGAAAGAACTACAAGGCAAGGGAGCATTTAGAAAAAAGAGGGAGAACAAAAGGAAGAAAGCGACAACCTGACACAGCCCTTTCCTTCAGCTGCCCCTTTCCCTGTGGTCCAAGGCAGAAATGGGAAGCAAATCCTTGCTGCAGGGAGAGGGGAGTTGCTGTTGGCCAGGTCTCTGTCTGCTACCTGGGTCCCGATCTGAGCTGGGCGTGGGAAGCGAAGCAGCCATGGGGGCAGGAGACCTCCCTCAGAAGGAGTGAGGGTTCAGGCCCCTGCAAAGTTGGGGGGGTGAGGGTCTGTGCCCCACCTCTGTTGGCCCCCAAGTTCTCTCCTGATGGCCCCTCTGCGACTGTGCCTGTCTTAGGTTGTTCCTTCCCTGAGGAATCTTACCCGTCTCTGGCTAACCAGCCATCCTCCGGGGCCAAGCAGGGTAATGAGAGGTATGCGAGGGAGCGAGGGGCAGCGCCCCCGCCAAGAGGGTCAGTTCTGTCTCCTTGGTAGCCTATGCCCCCGTGGCCTCCACGCCCAGCACCTGCCTTGGGATTCCCCCGCCTACTGGCGGGGCCCCGGCTCTGGTCACATGTCTTGGGGAACCCAGGTTTCTTCTTCAGGGAGGGCCCAGCTCACATCCCTGGGTGAGAGACAGATCCATGGCACTGGCCACCAGGCAGCCTCAACCTCGGCATGAGCAGAAAGCCCAGACAACAGATGCAGGCCAATGGGTTGTGAGAAGAGGGTCCCTCTTGGCAAAAGGACAAGAGGGGCCAGTACAGGGCAAAGGAGGAATGGCCCATCTGCAGGCAGCCCCAGGGGGAGGGCTTTCTCAGCCCAGGAATACCAGACTCTTGGCACAAGACAATGGCGTGTGTGGGACATACATAAGACACCCCCAGTCATGGTAAAAAAGGGGAGGTGCCCTTCCTGGAACAATAGGGCAGGGAGATTCTAGAAAAGGCTGTGCTCAGGCAGGAGGGAGAAAGGCCATAGGACCAGCAAACAAGTAGTCAGGTCAAAAAAGAAAAGGAAAGGAGATGTAGGGCAAAGCTGGGAGGTATGGACAGACAAAGGGAGGAACACGTGATCCTCCTAAGGATGGGTGGCTCCAGCTCAGGGCTGCACATCTCCTGCAGGCGGGCACTGGTCAGGGTGCATTACCGTGGCCTCCCAGGGGGTGAAGGTCCCTAGGAGGGGAGACAGAGGCTACGACTGACCTGATGTAGGTGGACTGATCTCGGAAGGTGTCACACAGGGGGTTTCCTAAGAGCCACAGTTCTTCCAGCTTCAGCCCTTTTACCTTGTCCAATTCCCGCTCAGATTTCAACTGCAAAGGATGGGAGAAGGGGCAGGAAAGACCCTGGTTAAGAGAGCCAGCTTGAGGCCCACGCTCCCACCCCACCCTCATCTCTTCGATTCCTTCTTTCACTGCTGGCCACCACCAGACAAGTCCTTGACACCCTCTGTTCACCCCAGACAAAACACATTCAGGTCTCAGTTCTTACCTCATTTCCACAGAGGTTTAGGATCTTCAGTTTGGGTGCTTTCTGCACAAGGCTGGACATGTCATCCAGCCTATACAGCTTGTTATTGCTCAAGTTCAAGGACAATAGCTGTAGGAAGATTTCAGAGGAAGCATCAGCAGGGAGGGGATCAGATACAAATGTGCCTCCCAACCTCATCCTCCCTATCCCACTCTGCTTCCTCCCGCTAACAGTTGGGCAAAGGCCTCACTCACCTCAGGGATATTTTCCCCAATGATTCGCAGAGTAGCCGCCATACAGCTTCTACGATTCAGGACAACATCAATGTTCTGGGCCACCAAGTCTTCGAGAAGGAAAGGTAAGGGAAGAGAAGGGAAGCGTGAGGAGGTTTGCCTAGGCCAATGGTAGCACCAAACCATGCTCAAATTCTCCCTCCCTGCCTGAAAGATCCCCCCGTCTCCACCTGAGAATTGCTGACAACAGTAATACCTGTGTCTGAACGGAGGCCCTTGAGGTCAAGCGCTTGTTGGGAGCTATCGAATCGCTTGCTCATGGTCAGCTACAGAGGAAGAAGAAGGTTTCTGTGGTCACTGGGGTGGCACATTTGGGGGTAGGGGTGGCACAGGGATATGAGAACTTCTAGGACTGGGGCAGAAGACTTGAGGCTGCCTCACCTTTAGCTGCTCCACTTGCTCTGGCTTCAGTTCATTCAGTATTGTATGGGGTGGAGGTGAGGAGTTGATGATGATGGATATCTACAGGGAACACAAGAAGGGCAGGGTGACCTCTACAGAAGCTTATGCCCTAGGACCAAGACCCAGTGCCCTAAGCACAAAGCCCCACCTCCAAGCAAGCCCAGCCCTTTCTTTATACACACCCTTCGGTTCTCCTGATCCAAAATCTTATAGTTGACAGCCTTCAGTGCAGAGGCGGTACTGGAATCCTCAACAAAAAACTGGGCCCGTGTGTTTTCGTAGTGAAACTGCAAGAGGAAACAAGAGCAGTAGACATGGAGCCTAGAGCCCCTGGCCCACCAAGCCCCGCCCTCCTCCTCAGGGCCCAGCTAGCCACTCGGGCCTTGGCTTACCTCAATGGGGGTAAAGGGGACACTGCATTTGCTCTGAATCATACTCAGGAGCCATGCCTTGTCATATTTCCTGCCGTAAGGAATCTACATGAGAGAAAGAAAAGGCAACAAAATATAACCAAGGCTGAGCAGCAGATCCAACCTAGTACTCCTTTGTACAGCTTGCCAAGCTTTAAAAGATTTTCTAAAGAAACACTAGTTGCCCGGACCAGTGTGGCTCAGCTGGCTGGCCATCATTCTGCAGCACAAAAGGTCACCGGTTCTATTCCCAGTCAGGGTACATGCCTGGGTTTCGGCCCAGTCCCCAGCTGGGGGAGGAGAGGCAACCAATCAATGTTTTTCTCACACATCGATATTTCTCTCCCCCACCCCAACCCTTCCCCGCTCTCTAAGAACGAATAAATAAAAAAATAAAAAGAAAAAGAAAACACTAATTAATGGTTTTCTACTCAAGCCAGATATGGATTCCCTAACCTTCCTCCTATCTGTTTATACCTGTTAATCATCAAAAGAATTGGCTTGTTTGATTCTAAAAGTTCCAAAATATTAATTACACCTCACGTGCTCCTTGGAGAAGTTGAGGGACTCCAACTCTCACAGCTTGGCCTGAGCCCAATGAGACATCCAGGGGAGTTATCCTCTCTGCTAACTGGTTCTCACGTTTCCCTTCACACAGCCTCTCCTCTCCTCCCAATCCTGCCGGTCCTTTCCACTCCTTTTCTGAACCTGCTCTCAGGTGTTCTAAGATATTGATCATTAGGAAAAAGGATGGCCACCTAGCTGTGGAGTAAGTAGCCTAAAAGACTGATTTGGACGTGAAGAGTAAAAACCTTCACTCTGAGCCCAGCCCCCCACTTCCCTGGCACCACCTACTTCCCAGGTACTCACTGTAATCTTAAACCAGTTCTTCGAGGTCCCGTCCTGGCCGGTGCCAGCCCCTACTCTCTGCGTGGGAGCCCTGTCCCTCCGCACAGTAACGTGAATGCGGTCTCGCTCATGCCAAGTGTCTCCCCGCCGGTTGGGTCGCACAGAATAGGGGTTGCTGTGGACAAGCAAAGAATAGGGAGAAGACATATGTGAATGTTAGGGAGGTCTTTTCAAAGACCTCGCTACACCGTTTCCAGGGCTATGACTCAGACTGTTAAACCAGGAAGCTGGTCCTGGCATTTCTGACTGGGGGTAGGAAGAGAAGTGACATGGAGTAAGAGGGCTATATACACTATGTGTCAATAAAATCAAACCAGAACAACTGGGTACTTACTATCTTACTCGGGGAACATCCTGGGCATCGCTCATTGCCACATCTCTGTCATCATCCTCAAGGCGGGAAGACCGAATGCCAGTGCCTCCCCTTCCAGACCTGCGGTTCCCCTCGCCACACCTCCACCGGAAAGGACCCCGGCCTTTCTTTCTTCTTTGAGGGAAACTAACTCGGTCATCGTGCTCTAGAGTTGGAAACGGAACCCAAATTAGAACGCATGTCTCTGGCCTAGACTGCTTCGACAGTCCCTACTCAGCACCAGTGGCCAGCCTCCACCCAACCTCCTTCCCCGTCCTGAGACAGACCCTCTGTGAGATGGCAAATCAGGGGGAAAACCCTGGGAAACTTCAGGGTCTTTGAAAAACGAAGCGGAAACTTGAACCACAGAGAGGAGAAACAGAATGTAGAAGTGGGAGTGACCCAAAAGGGGAACTGGACACAACTCAGACCCTCAGAAAGTCACCTGAAACTTGCTTTCACTCAGCCTCCCAAATATCCACTTAGTACTTAGTAATCCACTTAGTACTTAGATAACGATCTCCAGCCCCTCCCCTTAAACCAATTACAATGAATACAACAGTTTACAGTCAACAATGCTTCTTTTATCTGTACAGTAGAAACAACCGTTACAATTATGACCAATTTAAGGACTACTTTAAAAATCTTGCTCTCAAACTGCCACTGTGAAGTTTTGGGAATGAGTGCTTCATTTCCTTGGTCAGAAATGTCTCCTATCTCAGAATGACAAATCTTACATGCAGTTTCCAGTGGCAGTTAGGGTGCTTAACCAAGGGCAAGGGTCCTAAAATACTCTTCAGGAATATGACTCTCTGAATCCTGGTGTCTAGGAATAGCTTCTTAAGAAAATATCCAAGAATTCCCCAAAAGGTCTGTCTAATGCAGTATCTGTAAACAATATACTTCAAGAAACTACTAAAAAAGAATACATGAAGAGAAGGCACAGCTAGCGTTCACTGAAAACTTTCTCCAGTGCCAGGCACTGTGATACTCCAGGATCTTGCTGTGAATGATCTTATTTTAACACACACACGGACACAAACTTAGGAGGCTAGATACTGTTTCTACCGGCATCAGAGGGGAAATGAGGCCTGAGAGTTTAACTCGCTCTAGCTCGGTGTAGCCAACTCAGGATTGAAATCGCACTGCCACGCTCCAAATCGCTACCCTGGACCTAGTGTAGTGTTTGTTCTAGCATCGAATTGACACGTACCCTAAAATATTAAGCCACCGTCAAAGCCCCAGGAAGTGGGGCAAGTCCGACTAGACCCGATAGGTAATAGGGCACAGGAAGCCCATAAGCCTCTCATGGGCTTTAACTGACTCACGTTAAAAAGAGTCTGGCCGCCAAACTAAAATGACAGGGATCCAACACCCACAAAGTTCAAAGGAATCTCGTCACCCCACCGCCGAGCCACTCGCTCTGAGACGCAGCTCCTCTCAAAGGCAGAATTCCGGAGTCAACAACTCGGTCGCCCACCCTCGAGTCCAGCCAGGGCCCCCCGGCTGCCTCGTTCCCCGCCCGTGCCGCCACCGTTCCCCTAGGGTCCCTCGCGGCCTCGCGCCCCGGGACTGAGGCCTAGGCCGGCGCCGCCCACCCGGGCCCCAGATCGCCCGGCTCCCGGCCCCAGCGCCAGCACTTACCGCTGTAGGACTTGCCCCCGTCCGCCATGGCACAGCGAGAAGCAGGACGGGCTCAGGGGCGGACCGCAACGCCACCAATCGTCCGAAAGTCCAGATACTCCAGGTCGAAGTGCTTCTACCCCGGGAGCCACCGCATTTATGCGCCCAAAAGCGCGGCGCGGCGTCTACGTCCCCAGGTGGTGGGTGGTGCCGCCAGGAGTGCCCGGCCCACTGCGCGTGCGCACTGGGCGAGCAGCCGCGCCGGGGGCGGGGCTCATCGATGCACGCCCCGCCCAAGATATCAGGTTGCTAAGTGGATTGGGGCTGGTTTGCCCCGCCACCTGTTTTCACCCATCTGCTACCACACCAGCTCCTGCGGGATTATCGCAGGAGGGCAGGCTGAGAAGCCCAAGATTCCGACAGAACAGAGAATAGGGGCCACACGAGGGGCTCCCGAGGAATGGGCGACATGGGCCTCAGAGCGGGAGTGATCGCTCACAGACCCCCTAGAGGGGTCCAGTCAGGGGCTTCTCAGCTCAGCCCTCTGCCAGCTGTGGGTCTAGGCTTCGCTTTTCTCGCCTATAAAATGGACTGTCAGGAAATAGAAAACTAAACATAAGCTTCAAGAGAGCAGGGGACTTGACTAATTCACGTTTTGGGTTTTTTTTTTCCTCTTTAGCGCCGAGCTCAGTACCATGCTTGGCAAATAGCAGCTCAACAACTATTCACGAAATAAATAAATTTTCTCCCATCATGAAGGGTTGCAGAGTCAAATGAGAGACTGACTTGTTAGGCTTTTAGTGAGCAATTGTCTTCACAAATCTTCCTTCTCTCCCCCTGCCGCACCACAGATGTGCTGTGCTAGGCTCCACATGGTGTGTCAAACAGCTAGCAAAAATTCTAGCCAGACCACTTGCTAAAAAGAGGCCAAGGGGAGAGAAAATAAAATGCTGGGGCTAGAAAAGACATGGGCTCTCCTACTCTTCCCAAAGGAGGAGAACCAAGCAAGGGTATGGTGATGGTGATTGTGTCTATAGCTGGAGTTTCCTTTGTGATGTGTGACAGGGGAGGTCTCAGTGACGGGTGACTTCATAATGTGATTGTGGGTCACCTCCCTGGAGGGTGGGCATTCCAGGCAGGTCTCTCATTCTCCTGCAACTGGCTGGGAGTTGGTGAGGGATTTGGAAAGGACTAAAAGCCTCAGCTGGGGCTGGGAACAAATTCTTCACCTCTCACTCCTGGCAGCAGACAGAGCTCCTGCATCATCCAGCTCAAGGAAAAACTGCAGCCAACCAGGGGACGCAGATGGAACACGTCCAAAGACTGCTGGAGATGGTCTTGGAAGTTGCCACCAAAGGGACCTCCTCCCCGCTTTGAAGGGAAGTTGCCATGCTAAGGAGGAGCTGCTGTACTTGGTTCTCCTGCCTGTAGGCCACTGCGCAGAGCCCAAACCCGGGCCCCTCACAGCTATTGGCCCAATCTTCTCTGTTCGGGAACTGGGCAGTAGGCTGATGCTGCCTTTTGCCCAGGCCTTGCGACGCTCCCACCCAGAAATGACAACATGGCTAGTGAGGCTGACAGTCTTGCTGTAATTGAGAGAAAATGGGCTGCAGTGCACTTGGCACTGAGTCACCAGCAGCCGAGGTTGGGGCTGTGCAGGCAGCCAAGGTGCTCAGGGCCTCCTGCCTCACATGGTGAAGAGAGGAAGAAGAGGTAAAATCCTAACCCAGATGGGAAAGTTGGTCCCTGGGGCAGTTTTACTTCCTCTCCTCACTCTCAGGATGTGAAGAAAGGCATCATCTCCCTTTGCTGCCAAAGTTTTCTTTGGGAGAGGCTGGGGAGGGTTTATAAAAATCACCTAGGGGAGACAACCTCCCCCACTGACTCCCCCAGTTGGCCTCTGCTCCCTTCCAGCCACTTCACAGCAGAGTCCAAATCCAGAACCGTGTGTGTTTCACGGGCCTGATGGTGACGAGGGGAGGACAGGGTGGCCAGCCAGAGGCAAGGGGTGGGGGGAATCCGGGGCAGTGGCCATTCTTAGCAGTTCCAGGAAAAC
>PVKM010010762.1:0-34392 GCA_004027735.1 Carollia perspicillata | reverse complement strand
ACAGTGAGACTTGACATTTCAAGACAGCGTGCCGTCAAAAAGGAAAGCAGGGAGGGGCTTGCAGACAGAGTTAGCAGGGAGACAGCGCCGCAGGGCCCAGCCCTTGTGTGCCCGGGAAAGCTGCTGGACACCGCAGGAGTTTTCATCACGGCCTGGGACAGCCTCTTCTGCCGGATGACAGGTCACCGCAGCAGGGGGTTGCTCTACTTAGTGAACTTCAGAAAAGTTAACTGTGGGTCTGGGGGCATTCCGTGCGGTTGCAGAACGGACAGAGTATCTCTCTGTTTATCTCCTCTGCAGGTCTTCTTGCCACTATTAAGTCTCCTAATTGTGTTGACTGTAACAAGCTAGTAAGGCAATTAACATTTTTAAGACACTTGAGGAAGTAAAGAAGCTCCCCTTCCTTTTCATTTCTTTCTCTCTCTTCAGTTTTCTCTGTCTCCCATATGGGTTTCCTTTCTTGATTCTGCCACACGTCCGCTAGTCGAAATGAGCCACACTAAGTGAATGTTTGAGATTTTTGCATCATCTTCATTCTTACTCAGGATCTTTGATTTTTATAAATAAATGTTCACCATTTTCTACCATGGGCATATTTTTTTGCCACATTATATAAAATGTGTTTTAATTATTTCACTTTCAATAAGATACTGTGATTCTTAAACATATAGTTAAATTATTAGTCCCTAAGAGAGAATTCAGTGAAAAAATGCCACCTCTTCTTTTTAATTAATACTGAAACACAACTCCTCTCAATTCGTTCTTATTCCCAGTAGAAGAAGCTTGAACAAGAACCTGTATCTGTTACTGCTGAATGGTATCTGTACAATTTATTTCCTCCTCTATTTCCGTGTTTTATGAGAGTCAGTTTTTTAGATTTTTTTTATAACCATGGTTTTATATCCAGTACATGATTAGTCGAGCAAAGCCTGTATTTTAATAGGAACTCATAGTTATTGCCCTTTAAAGAAGAAATAGTTAGAGTCAACTTTAAGTCACAAATCTGGGAATCTCACCTGCTACCACCTAAATTTTCTGAGCCACACAGCTCAAAAATGTGTGTGTGTGTACGTGTGCATATCCACACCCACACACGGAGCTAAGTAAGCTTCACAGGCGTATCAGTTGAGAGGCTTTTACTTACCAAAGAATGTCTCAGGTCAAACTGGCTTAAACAATAAAGGTGTTTGTAGCCTGACTATATGGAAGGAGGGAGGCGGTTCTGGCTCTAGACAGATTCCCTAGGGTTTCAACCCCTCCTCTGTGATGTTTTTGGCTTTGGTCTCCTCCTGTGATGGCATCACGCTTAGGTCATTCCTTAGAGGACTACCTCAGTACTATTAAACACCTTCAGGCATGAGAATGTCCAACAGGAATGAAAGTGATTGTTTTTCTTGCTTATGATTCTGAGTAGCAGGAAACCTTTTCCAGGACCCCACCTTCACTCCCAGAGCACTATACTGACTGCACCTCATGTCCCCTTGGCCAAAGTCATTCCACACGCCTATTCGGTATTCACTACCGAAAGGATTGGGCTTAGAATATTTGGCCTAGACCTGTGAGGATTTGCTCCTGGGCCAAGAATGGTATCATCATTCCCTGAATCATGTAAAGAAAGAATACATATTTTAACAAATTCGAGGTTCACTTAAGAGTTGCCCAGAGAAAGGGAATAAGTTTTAGTTTGATAACTAGCAGTGTTCTACATTGCAAGAGACAAGTCAATAAATGAATTTTATTCCATACCACAAATCAGTAATGAGCTTTTGGTCCAAAATGTTCCAAATAAGAGTTCATATTTTTTTAAGAGGGATCTATAAGTTCTCTGCCTCACCCCATTGTGAATATAGCAGAGCAGACAATAGAAGGAGACAGAGAGAAAGAATGGGGAGAGTCATCTTGACCTCATTTGAGTTCTGAATACAGCCAGGCCTGATGCCAGCTCTAAATCTGGACTTCCACGTATTTGACAGAATAAACTATCTTTTGTCCTTGACCCTGTTTGAATTGGGTTTCTGCCATCTGTAACTCCTCCCACCCAAATCATTTCTAATGCATACAAGGTTTCAAACTAAAAAGAAATCACATCCTCCCCCAGACTGGGTTCTTGCATCTTGACTTTAGAGCCGGTCATAATGGAAATCACATCGATGTGAGGTTCAAATTTCTGCTATAATACTGAGACCCGGTTGTAATTTTCAAGAAGTAGAGTAGACGCAAGGCCTCCATACTAATGTGTGAGAGAGTAACAGGGAAACTTTACTACAAATTTAGAAACCAGAGTTGAGTTTTCAAAGTCCAACCAGGAAAATTGATGATGCTAGACCCAGGACAGAAAACCAAAGCATCTGAGACCTGACAGGAATTCATACTAGAATTTCATTGCTACACAAACAAAGGACACCATTGAAAATAAACCAGCAGAAGACAAAGTCTGGAGGGACTGTGGCCAGAATTCTGTTGCTGACCAGTTATACATTTGGATAGTGACAGTTTTGGATGTAGACATAATAGAAACATTTAAAACAGTCTATGCTAATTGGACAATGGAGTGTTGCCAACACCATGCAAGTTTGGTTCAAGAAACATCATTCTGAAAAAAACAGTTAAAGATTAATTACACTAGGAAGAGATGACAGGTAGCAAAGCAAATTAGAACACTTGCATTATTCTAGCCAAAAATGACAAAGGCTAACCTACATACCAACAAAAAGAAGAAAAAAATATAAATGTGACATTTGTTGAATGTGTTACAATGGAAAAAAAAATTAAAATTATTGCCAGATAGCTGGTGTTTACTCGTGGTCCTGGCAATAGTTACATGATCATGATCAAATGTATAAGGATAAGAAATTGTTTGTACATACCCATCAAGCTACCACATTTATGAATTCTTATATTGTGTTTTCCCTGCTTGTTATGGTCTTGCAATTAAAGTGCAGTTGTGATATTTGCACAGAAAATATGGCAAGCAGCTGAAATGTTAGGGCCCTACCCACTCCCATCTACAGGAGAATGGCAGAGCAACTGGAGTCTTTCAGTGTGAGAGTAGCAAGTAAAACTATTCAAAAACTTTCAGTATACTAAGAACAAATGCTGCAGGAATAAAAATACTTAAAAAATATGTCATTGACTAAGTTCATTGGTACTACCATATTAATTTACATCTGTCAAATCTACAATCAGATGTACTCCACAGAAGCCAAATGTAATGAGACTCCATGGAGACTGTTATTTTTAAAAATATTTATTGTTTTCTTTTTCGATCACATGTGAACTGAATAAGCTGGCAAAAAGCAACCCTGCCAAAATTAATTGAATAAAAATATGAAAAATGTATCTTTTCTTGGCTTCTCAACTAAAAGCTACCATCTGAACTCAAAATGTAAGATATAATCAAATATGTGATAAGATGTTGGGAAGGTGCTCCAACATAAATTAGAAAGCCATAAAAGACAGTAGGGAAATAGGGTACAACGAAAAGTCATGAAAAACAAATAGCCCTGGCTGGTGTAACTCAGTGGATTGAGCACGGGCGTGTGAATCAGAGGGTCACTGGTTCGATTCCCAGTCAGGACACATGCCTGGGTTGCAGGCCAGGTCCCCAGTCAGGGGGCACATAAAAATCAACCACACATTGATGTTTTTTATCCCTCTCTTTCTCCTTCCCTCCTCCTCTTTCTAAGAATAAATAAAATCTTTAAAAAAAAGGAAAACAAACAAAAATATAAGTTAAGGGTCAAAGCATTTCATCAATATACTGCAGATTTAATGTATTCATTTAAAGGACTTATTTCTATATCAATGTGGTCTCCTTTAAAATATTCATCTTTATTCCGATAAAGTTACCATTGCTCACATATATCTAAAATTCTTTTTTTGTTTGTTTGTTTCCAATGTCTTTATCAGAGCCTTTCAAAAGTCTGCAGGAATGGTTGTGAACTAAGTATCTCATTTATAGGGAAAGGTAATACAACAAAACCCAACTATAGGTATTTTAACTATAAAGATACAGATAGACTGAAAGTAAAATCATGGGAAAATTATGCTGTGCGAACCATAAGCATGACCAAGATGGCACAGCTAAATTAATATCCAACAAAGTGAATTTCAAAACAAACAATATTACAAGATATAAAGCAAGATATTAAATAATGGTAAAAGAAGCACTTCATCTGAAAAATGTGGCAATTCTCAATACATGTCCACCTAATAAGTGCACATTAAAATTCAAAAAGCAAAACTAATAGAACCAAGAAAAGAAACAGAAAAATTTGCAGTCAGAGATTATAATATCCATTTCTCAGTAACTGGTAAAACAAGCAGACAACAAAATCAGGGAATATCAATTTAAATAACATTATCAATCAACTGAACCTAATTGACAATTTATAAATCCCAAAACCCATATTAACCCACATTAACCCCCAAAACTACCAGCTACACTTTATTTTGAAATGGAATATTTCATGTAGAGACTTTCCCAAGAATGCCTTCATGCTGAGTCATAAAATAAATCTCAATAAATTTTAAAGGTAAATGAAAGTTATCAAAGTATGTGTTTTTTTAATCACAACATAACTACATCAGCAATAACAGTAAGATATCAGCAGAAAATATCCAAACATTTGAAAACCAATTTATTTTTAAATAACCTGTGGGCCAAAGAAGAAATTGCAAATTAGAAACTATTTTAACTGAATAAAATAATATATCGACATTTGTGGAACGAAGAGAAATCAGTGCTTAGAAGCGAATATACAGCTTTAAATGTTTTTAAATAGGTATAATATCACTGAGTAAGTTTTCATCTTAAGCAGTTAGGGAAAAGAACAAGGTAAGTAGAATTTTGGGCTTAAAAAATAAGAGCAGATATTGATGAAATAAAAAAAAACAAACAATTGATACAATTTACAAACCAAAATTGGTCTTCTGAAAATATTTATGAAGTTGATAAGCTCCTAGCAAAGTTATCAAGAAGGGACAAAAATCACAAATAACCAATATCAGTCATTAAAGGGAGGAACTCACTTTAGATTCTATTGACAATAAAAGATAATGAAGGAGAATTAGGAACAAATCAATGCCAATAAATTTGACAAGGTAGATGAATGAAGTAGACAAATTTCTTGAAAATATACTTTTTCAAAACCGATTCATGGTTCTTCTCAGTCATGGCTAATATTCATCTTTAAGATAGTATTTGACTGTTATTCAAAAGCAAGTCAGAAGAATCAGGATAATTATGAGGTTTAATAATATTTTATCTCAAAGTGGTATAATGCCTATTCAATAATTATGTTTAATTTCTGTGAGAGTCACAAGGTGATTAGTAATTTCTAATTGAAATAAAATTGTTTAAAAATACTTTGAACGATAGCATCATCTAAGAAAGAACATAGCCTTTCAGTATGATTAGTTGACAGGCCATGACATTATTTATGTATACATTTTTATAAAAATGACTCATCATTTTCTAGCCATAAAACATATGCCAGTTTCTTTCTATTTCTGCATTGAATATTCTGTTTCAATCTTCAGATATTCTCTATAGTGTTTTTAAAATAAATGCTTTTTCTTTTGGATCCCCAGCCTCCTTAAATTTCTCTGTCTGCTTTCCCTTGTATCATCAGACATGGAGGATTAGTGGTAACACACGAATTCATTGAAACAAAGCATGTGCATTCATGGACTGTAGATGTGTTTTTCTTTGCCATCCTAGCAAGTAAAACAAAAACCAGGGCCTTCATGGAGCATGCCATCTTCTGCTCGTCATGGTCCTCTCCACTTGTTCTTATCCTACAGCCCTTGCTTCACATGCTCGAACTTCATTATCTGCTCTCTTTAGATATTTAAGCTTCAATATGCAGCTCGGTCACCAGCACACTGAAACTGACCCCACACCGATCACCAATCCGTACCTAGTTATCAAATAAAATGGAATTTGCTCAGGTCTCAGTCTCTATACTGCAGTACAGGCATCTGTACAGCATTCAGCACAATTGACCATGCCCATTCATCCTTTTGAAACAGTCTGTTCATGTGTGTGTATGTGCGAGTGTTTATGTATATACATGTGCATTTTACCTTCTGCATTATTTTTCTGGGACCAGTATAATAAAGTACCAAACACTTAACACACCAGAAGTTTATTCTCACAGTTGTGGAGTTTAGAACTGTGAAATCAAGGTTTTGGGAAAACTATGCTCTCTCTCTCTCACAGCTCTAGGTAAGCATCCGCCTCGCCTCTGGTGGCTTCTGGTATTTGCGGGCAATCTTTGGCCTTCTTTGGCTTGTAAATGCCTCTTGTCTAGCACAACTGTTTTCCCGTATGTATCTTTGAATCATTTTCCCTCTGTGCCCGCCTGTGTCCAAATATCCCCTTTTTGTAAGGACATTAGTCATATTGGATTAGAGCCTACCTTTGCCTTAACCTGGTTAAATCTGTTAAAACCCATTTCCCAAACAAGTCGCATTCTGAGGTACTGGGATTTAGCACTTCAACACACCTTTTCATGGGGATGCAATTCAGGGCATAACGCCTTCTGTCTCTTGGATACTGCCTGGCGTCGGCCTCTGCTTGCCCTTTCTCTTCCCAGTCTACGAAAGCATTCTGGAATGTTGGTCCTCGACCCTCTCTTCTGGTTTTGTCTGCTCTCCGTCTTGGTAGTAGTGTGGTTTTAAACATTTCCTCTGTGTTCACACTCTCTAATCTCCATTTCCAGTCCCGCCTTTTGAACTTGAGTCTCACATTTCAAGTTGTCTGCTGGAATGCCCCATTTGGCTACGCTGGATGCATCCCAGACCCAGTATGTCCTAAATATAAACTTTCCCAGAGGTGATTAGTGTAATTTTGAAATCCTATAGGTCAAATAGGGGGACGATCCCTCCCTGTTTACTCCACATCTACAGAATTCCTCAAGACTTTAGATTTAACTTCTACATAACTTGGAGCTGCTCTGAGCTGAGATTCAGGAGTTGCATTACCTGGGTTCAGACTTTGGCTCTCCCAATTGCTAGGTGTGACCTGGGTGCTTTACGACCTCAAGTGTAATATGGTGTTAATGTAATAGGCCTGACAGGTTGCTTTGTGGGAACAAATGAAATGATGCATCAGTGCTCTTAGTGTAGTGCCTAGAACAATACCTGGTTATTTAGCCAGAAATAATTGTTAATAGTAAGAATAATTTCTATATGTCACTGTACCCCCATTCTCACTTCCTTTACTATGGTTTCAGAGGCCATTGTTATTCACTTGCAACTTACAGCTCACGCATCCCCTTACTCCAGTTTCTCCACATCCGATCCAGTTTGCAGACATCTCCCAGGTTCATCATCCTGGACCACAGCTCCGTTCATTCCCCAGGGCGCCATCCTTCACCGAGTCCCCATTGTCCACAAATAAAGGTAAAACTTCTTAGACTGAAATAAAAGGCCCTCTTGTCCCAAACCGCCTTTCCAATCCCGTTTCCCATCATTCACCTTCCTACAGCAAATGCTTCTCCCAAACGGAGCTGGTTGCCATTTTTCATGCATCGCTCCTTATTTTGACGCTTACTTGCTTGCTCTCATTGATGCTGCTTCCCTGCCTCAAACCCAGTGTCATTCGCCGATCTGGCTGGCAGGCCCAGGTGCAACGTCGTCTGCTAAAAAAGTCTTCCTTAATCCCTCCAGCCAGAAGTTTCCTTGCTGTGATTCGAAATTGAGTAGTGTCTCTCCTTTATCCATTAATCTCCCAAGTATTTATTGAATGCTGATTATATTATATGTCACTCACTAAATAAGAGACTGGGAAACAGTGGTAAAGAAATTGGACATGGCTCCTATCTTTATGAAGCGGTGGTCAGACATATATTAAATACGTTTAGAAATCAGAATATGGCCTCAATTTATGACAGCAATGATGAGGTATTCTTTATTTTTATGTTAATTAATTCATTTATTTTATTTCCCTAAACTAGATTACAACTCACTTGAAGGCAGGCCACACATAATAATGGTATTCAGATCATAGAAAACATTTTTTGTCTTATTTGGTTGAAGAAATGTAAGAAATGAGTAAAGGCAACATAGTAGCTTAATCTTAGAACCACCTTTTGGTCATTTCTACCTAGTGAAACATTTTGTTTTGTTCAGAATTAAATTACTAAATCATTACTGATAAACGAATTTTGGGTGCATTTTGATGACTATAAAGCGAGGTACAAAACAGCTCACACTGGAATTCCAGAGTCAGCAAGAGAGTAATGTAGACAAATGACCTCTGAGTAAATATATTTGCAGAGCAAATAAAGAACAAAATTGCCAAGTCAACTAATGAGAAAACACTGTAATATTCTGGAACTATTTATGTAACCTCAGTCATCTCAAGTTTTTTATGTCGTAATTTCCTCATCTGTAGACTGAGGCTGATCATAATGGATCAAGATCTTTCAAGAGTATGATTAAATGAAGTGGTTTATGTAACAGTACCATGAAATTCCTGAATGTGGTTATTTGCTTTTTTGGGTTTTAAGATAATCAATTGAGAAAAAGTCTCTGGGACCTATGACATGAGCCAGTTTGACAGCTATAATAAAGTAACTAAAATCTAAATGTGTTACTACACATAGAGTCTAGTAATAGTCAGGACTCGAGACTGCAAATGACAGAACCTAACTAAGACAAGTTTAAGAAGGAAAAAAAAACAGGCTTCCAAACCAGAGAGGGTGAGGGAGCTAGCCAGTGGGTCATCTCTCCAAATCATTTGCCCCCTGGCTTTCTCCTCCAGATGTGTTTTATTCACACACAGGGAGATTTGTTTTTATTTCTTTTTCTTTTCTTTCATGTTTTCGTGTATGTGAATTCCAAGGAAGGACACCAAGTAACTCGACATGGGTCTCAATTGCACTATTGACTGGAAGATGGGGTATGATGATTATCCCGACTGAGTTCCCATGCCCGTCGTTGTATTAACTCCACTAAGAAAAGGACCAGTTGAAGGATTAGGTGGGGGTCAGCTCCCTACGCGAAAGCACAGGATCTTTTCCAGGGACGACATGCCATGCCGTCGAAACCAACAGACATCTAAAGCAGTATCTACTCATTTTCTGCAACTCACCTTCACCTACCAAATACTTTCAACCAAACCAAACAAGTTAGCATTCTGTATAGTTGCTGCATATTTTGGCCACTGTGCGCACTATTTGTGTTCCTCATCATACTTGGATGAATTCTTTCTTTGAAGATGGCTGAATTTCTTATCTGAGAATTACTAAGGAGACACTGCCACTTTAGGTAGTACGTAGGAAGTTTCACGATGTGATCACAGTCACCCTAACAATGGTAACTATCCAGATGAGCTACAAGAGCATAGAGTTTCGAAAGCATATCTGAAAGCCATGGACACAAAGGTGCTTGACTGAACTAAAATCTAAACAGTGGCAAGTCATTCCTAAGAGGGAAGAACTTAGAAACAAAAGAACCCTCCCCTTCCCTGGAAGCACATAGGGCTTCTTGGAGTGCCAGACAGTAACTGAACAAAAGCTGAGGCAAAGCATGCAGTCTAAGACGAGGCTCCTTAGGACCTCCAGGTTCATACTGAGGGTGACCCAGTGACTTCTCAAGGCAGAAAAGGAGTAAGAGACTGGAGGAATTATCACTGAGTCATTCTAGGTCTTCAGATGCAAGTACAGAGAACCCCAAGCTGGATAAATACACCCAAACATGCCATAGTCAAGCTGCTAAAAGATAAAAAGAGAGAGAAAATAAAGCATCAGTAAGGTAGGGGGAGATGCATTGTATAAAGTGGGGTGTTTTATATGAGTGACAAATGATGACTACATTTCACCAAAATGGAAGACCAGGAAACAACGAAACTCCATTGTCAATGGGCTTGGGGAGGAGTGGGGGTGGTGGGAACTGTCAGCTTAGAATCCCATAGTCACCAAAACTGTGTTTCAAACATGAGGTTGAAAGGAAACACTTTTAGACACCAACAGATAGAAGAATTTGTCTTTAGAAACCTGTACTACAAGAAATGTTAAAATAAATCCTTTAGGTTGAAGTGAAATGATAGTAAATGGAGGAATGAAAAGCATCAAAAATAGTAAATATGGGAATAGGTCTAAAAGACTACTGACTGTTAAAGCAAAAATGGTAACAATGCATTGTGTGGTTTATAACATGTATAGAAACTAGCAAAAAAAGAATTATGTAGCATTTAGGCGGTTAATGTCTCTAATACCTACCCATCGTAGTTTCTTTTTGTTAAAGAGTTTATTTATTTAATTTTAGAAGGAGGGGTAGGGAGGGAGAAAGAGAGGGAGAGACACATTGATGTGTGAGAGAGGCATCCATGGGTTGCCTCTCACCCTGGTCTGCAGCCCAGGCACGTGCCCCGACTGGGAGTCAAAGCAGTTACCTCTCAGTTCGCAGGCCAGCACTCAATCCACTGCACCACACCAGCCAGAGCTATCATAGTTTCTATCGGAAAAATTTTAGTGCAAAACCTGAAATACTGCTGAGCATATATCAAGAGATGAACCAAAATTAACCAAGAAGAAAAAATGTATTCATCTTTCACTTCTTTATTTCTTTTTTAAAAACTTACTTCTTTCTTAAGCTTTCTATATAATATATAAACATATATATTACATTATATATTAGAATATACACGGGCACACATTTATTTTTTGAGTTGATACCAGTTAATACTATACAGTGTTCCCTAACTTACAGGAAATTGAGAAAGAGTATGGAAGCAACACCCACACCAGCTATGGAGCAGAATTTGAGCACACACGATTTGCAGTGCAAGTTTTCTGGGGAAGTGTTAAATTTCTTTGGATCAATTTTCTCTCCCCGAGCCACGGGCTGTGCCTTGCTTTGTTGGCCTCATATCCCACCTTTCACAGGGCACTGCTTATCAAACACCCTCCGTTGTGCTGCTTGAACTGCCGTCCAATTCCCCCCACAGTCAATCTCAAGGAAAACCGAGAGGCTGTGTTAAAAGAGCACCAACCTTCAAAGTTGCGTGTGGAAAATATTCATTTTTGCGCTCTGTGATTGAAGTCAGGGATGTCTTACCGTCAGAATTCTCAAATGTCACTTGTTCTGTGAGGGAATAGAGGCCATAGGAAGTGTGTGAAACTTTCCTCCTAAAAGAAATCTAAATGAGTACTTAGTGGAAACAGAAAGTGTCGGGTTGCAGAAGGAAAGCAACAGGGCCTCCTGAAAGCCACGGTGCTCCAGGACCTCAGCTGGGGTGGCGGGAGTCATGACATCATTGCCTAATGTGGCACTCAGTTTCTGATCCCTATTTCAAAACTGGAGGTTCAAATGGTGACGTGGCTCAGGGGTGAAGTGTCGGGGGACCTGCTCAGTTAAGTGCTTCATCTGAATTAAGATTATGGCACCGGGAGATTTGGCTCCCTGTCTCAGTTCTCCCATGACCTGTCTCGTGCCCATAGGTGCCCATAGGTGTTTTATTTGATGGACCTCTGAGGTCTCCCCCAACTCATCACAAAAGGAGGCATTGAAATTGATGAGGGCCCGTGCTCTTTTCCAGCTGAAACTTTATGAGTGAATGTTTTGAATTTTCTTCATGTGAAGTCACTTTATACATGGGGAGTTTTATATAAAGCAAAAATGGTTTGTGATCAAAAATCAAAATTAACCTTGGAAAGGACATGTTGGAGACTAATTTAACATCTATCCTTTTTTATAATTTCAACACAGCTAAGTTTTGTTTTCTTTTTTGTTGTTCAATGTTAATTTTTGGGGGTGAGGTCTATAGCTGAACACAAATTGGGGTAGTTGGCTTATGTTTAAGGGCCATGGGAAAAAATACTAATTTTTATACACTTAGTCCAGAAAGCTTCATTTTTGTTGTCTTACTGTGCAGATTTGGGCCACACAAAAGATTATCCAGGTGTTTATTTTATTCAAATTAAAACTTAATGCATTAATAATAACTTTATAAACTTGGTTCTTCCTTAAGATTTTTAATTCAGTATACAAAAATTACTAATCTATTTATAAGTATAACAAATTTTAGCAATTACCTTTAAGGAAGCCTTTGATTACTGTTTGATTCCATTTACAAATTTAGTTAATTAAACAACTTTAAACTTTTAAATTGCATGTATAAATTTAATATATTTGATTTCCTTTTAATTACTACAATTGTTCGATGAGTCCTATTGAGAAGTTAAATAATGCTCATATATTTATAAATAAAACTTACAAGTATAGCAATGTTAAAGTTCCCTTATATGTTCCCATACTGAATATAAGCACAATGAACTTTCAACTTAAAATGCATCTAAATTAACTCATCGACTTTATATTTTCAAATGGAATTACAAGACTATCCAGTTGCTCTGTTAGGTCAAAATATCGTATACATTTTAAGTACCTGAAAAATTGAACAGACATAGTTTCTTTAACATAAAAATATTAACACTATAGTTTTGTTCTCTTGAGGATTTTTCTGCATTTCATTGTAAATGCACCAGAGTTACCCACTAAGTAAATAATTACGTCACCTGATGCAATTTAGGAGCTATCTCCTTGGCCAGTTGCAATGAAATAAGGAATGAAGGCCTTAAAGCAATAGAGACGTCTAGATGCGAAGACCTCCAGGGTGATTGCTCTTTGCCCCCGTTGCCAGGGCGAAGCCGTTCCTGCAGCCGCTGTACCTGCAACTCAGTAACTTAGAAGGTGTTCA
Source organism: Carollia perspicillata (assembly GCA_004027735.1). Classification (NCBI taxonomy): domain Eukaryota; kingdom Metazoa; phylum Chordata; class Mammalia; order Chiroptera; family Phyllostomidae; genus Carollia; species Carollia perspicillata. Next base: position 21,683 of record PVKM010010762.1, on the reverse strand, counting down.
TAAACTCCACATCCTTTCACGTGAGAAATATTACCGCCTCATTCACCTAATCACCTCGCAGAACTTTACTACTCCTCCCAGACCGCTGCATTACTTGACTGTGCCTCTGAAGAGTTTGAAAAGTTTTTCTACACCATAGCAAAAATGCATTTGGAATGGTAGAAACTTGCACACGAGTATTCTTCCTGTCTAGTGGGGCCACACATCTTTCAAAAACAGTACAGAAACTTCTGAGTCTGTGGGTCACACATCTGGATGCTCTTAAGAGACGGGGAGGGCCTTCTCGCTTGGAGAGTCATGCTTCAGGTGCTGGGGCAGACATCCATTGATAGGACGGGGAAAAATCACCTGCTTTATTTACTTTTTATTCCTGTGTCCACCACCTTATTCACAGGAAGTTGAGTTCTCATAAGATAAATGCACTCGTGGTGCCACTCCTCCATAGTTCATTACATGTAGTGCTGTGGTTCCCAGATGCAGTTCGAGGAAAGGCAGAGCTTTTGAAAGACACATCCCCAGGATCTTTTCTCCGAGATTCAACTTCACAGGGCCTCAGTGTGAGTGAGGAGTTTTCTAAAGGCACGTAAGAGCAGTTAAGGCATAAGTTTAGAATCTCTAGCCTACTGGGCCAGGAGCCAGGAATCTCTGTGATACTCATGTTTGGCAACTATCTAGATATGCGGCCCTGAACAGTCATTGGGTCCCTCTGGGTATAACATATCCCATGGGGAGACTGAGGAAAGGGTGCCATTAAGATCTGAACCTAATATCATCTCCTGGTGTCTAAGCTCCAAGCTGATTGTAAGCAAGTATATCAGTAATATATTTCAAGCAAAGAGGAATTAAAAGCAGGGCATTAAATACAAAGGTATGGGAAGAGCAGGAAGAGTAAAAGGATTAAAACGACTAAGAAAAGAGGTTTTGAAAGAGCCAAGTGGTGGGGAAGGTTGTTAAAGAATGGTTAGGAAGCTGCTGCCACTCCAGGGCCCAAAACAACACCGTCCCTCCAGGAACCAGAGAGTCAAAGCCGTTACTTGGTCGGTCTATCCCAGCAGGAATGCAAGAACCAGGAAAGAACACAGGGCGGTCCGTGGCTGCGCCAGGCTAACTGCGCCAGGCTAACCGCAATATGCAAACACACCACACTCCATTTAGGAGCCAAGCTCCCCTCTCACTGGTCACCACAGTCTTTGGGATCCTCGAGGATTAGCGTCAACTCAGAGCCCGTATCTAATAGTTTCCAAAGATGTGAGTTTCCTTTTCCCCAGTGCACAGTTGCCTGGCCAAAGGATATAGGCTATGTTACGGAATATTTTCAGTACAGGCAATGGCAGGGTCTCTTGGAGTAGAGGGGTCTTCCAGTAAAAACCTAGACTCTCTTCATGTAAAGGGTACCAGATTGGCTCATCTCTTCAGGCACGGAAACCAGGTAAGAGGCCATTCGTCTCCAGGTGGTGACTTAAGTCAAGTCCCTTATCCCAAATCTAGCTGGTTGACTGATTATACATCTAAATCAGTGCAACACTCAGTTATCGTCTAATTCAGGATCTGCAAATATTTGTCTACAATAGGTCAGATAGTAATTGTTTTAGGCATCACAGGCCAAATGATCCCTGTTGTCACTGGGGTGTGAAAGCAAGCAAAGAAAATACACCTGTGGAAGAGGAAGACAGTATTTCAATAAAACTATCTACAAAGTGGCTGACATGCCAGATTCGGTTCATGGCCCACCACTCCCCAACCTCTTATTCCTTCCAAAAGACCTCAGATCTATTAGCTATTACCCAAAACCCTTCTTTAAAAAAATAGTCTAATAGCCACTCCGGACTTGCTGTCCATAATTATAACTGTACCCTTGCCATCTGACCTTTGCTACCTGATGATTCCCGGTGAAATCAGAGAGCTCCCTCAACGACGCGACCTTCCATAATAATCACCTGCAGACATCAGCCACCATGAAGCTTTTCAGGGGTCCTAGTCGTCCTGTCCTGCAGGCTTCCTGTGAGTGAAGGACTGTCTGAACTCTGCCAGGGGACACAGAAGGCACCGGAAAGGGAGCGTATGAGAAGTATACCGTGGCACTCCTGACTCCTAAATCTTTGTATTCCTTCTTAAACATTATTCCAGGGAAGTTCTATCATCACAGTCTCATTAAATATCTATCACTGTTCAGTAAATGTTTCAGTCAATGAAGCAAGCAAACCGCTAAAGCCGCCTCTCTGTCATCAGTCTAACACATTAGCACACTGTTGTGTTCTTCCCTCCTTGGCTTCATAATCTCAGGACTCGTTCTTACTCACATTACCCAGTTTCTGCCATTATAAATTAGCTGGGTCTTACAATTCCTTAGGTAGATAAACCATCTCCTTCTAGGCCAGATTTTGCTCTCCAAATCCTGGACCTACATGGATCTAACTCCGGTTTTGGGCATGAACTTTATAAGTTGGGATGAAAATAATTGGCATCCTCTTGCAAAGTAACTGCCTCAGTTGAGCTTATTATAGGTTCTTAATGCAACAGAAAGCTAGTTTCCTCTTCCTTGGGGAACAAGAATTGCTTCCTCTGGAAAAGGAGGCTCAGAGGGAGTTGGAGATGCAAAGCTTTCAGATTAATTTGAATCCACTCACAGGTCCTCATTACAATTTTTAAGAGTTCTACTCCTTGTTAACCGATGCCCTGACATTTACATAAGAGGCATGCTGAAGCTGTATATTGAATGTATGTTGTTATTCTACAACTTACAGGATCAAATTTGGGGTCTCGTTTTCAGTGGCTCCATCCGGGGACCTCAGGAGAGACTCTGTAAGGGTCTTCACACAACCTCCCTGTCCACATTTTGAGCTGGGAATCTAAAGCCAGGAGTTGTTGTTTTTTTCTTTTTTTTTTTCTTTAAGCTCTCCAGTATAATCAGAAGCTACCTAACTGCTCCTCAGTCCTTGTAATCATGTCCACCATGAGGCCATCAGGTGACATCTTCAAACTTGGCGGTAATAGGTACATCATTCCAGATGACAACAGGGAATGATTTCATTCGCTGTGTTGCCACCGCATAGCATGGATTACCAGCTTCCCATTTTCTACTGGCAAGACAATCACAACTATCCTTAGACCCAGGCAGATTAAGTGGCTAATTCCAGATTTTTTTTTCTCCTGGGAACATTCTTGGTGTAATGCTCCAGCCATTGGTGTTCAGTAAGGAAAACAGACCATTTTAGACATTCAGAACAAGAGAGGTTTCATGCAAAGAGTTGCAGGACGGGAGGAGCAAAGGGGTAGATCGTTGTTGCTAAAGTCCATGGAGCTGCTCCGAATCTGGCTGCGATTTCTGCGGAGGTGCCAGGGGAGCTGCTGGTAGACCACTGGGAGCCATAACATTGCTGCCAAGAGCCTGCGCCACCGCTGCTGTGGTCACACTCCTGGTCCCTGCTCTGCTTCACTGCCAGAGGCACTGAAGAAGGAAGGGAGGAGGCGAGGGGAGGAGGGAGGGGAAGGGAAGGAAAGGGAAGGGTGGGAGGGCAAAGGCAGAGCGAAGAAGAAACCTCTGTTTTGCTTTAGTTTGCTCATCTCCAACTAGTACTTCACATGGGCAAAACCCTAACAGGAAACCAGTTTGGCCAAAGGATCGGAAACAGTTTTCCAGCTTCCAGACCCGAGAATAGAAAGGATGCTATTGTAGTTCCCTCTTATCTGTATGGATACAATCCAAGACCCCTAGCAGATGCCTGAAAGCGTGGATGGTGCCATATCCTATATATACTATGTGTTTTCTATACATACATACCTATGATAAAGTTCATAAATCAGGCACAGCAAGAGAGTAACGACTAATGAGAAAATAGTACAATTATTGCAGTATACTGCAATACAAGTTACGTGAGTTTCTCTCTCTCTTTCTGCCTCTCTCTGTCCTTCCATCCCTCCCTTCCTCCCACCCTCCAGTAATTTTTTGATTTTTCAGTCCAAACCTATTCCTGAATCTGTGGAACCATTTGCAGCAAGTAGCTTGGTGTCATGGGTTGCAGGGGATCCCTTGTTGAAGTCTTCTGTATAGGCTCAGTGCTTTCCCCTGCAACCTATTGCTACGGATTGAAACATGTTTTCTGTCCATGTCCTCCTCCCACAAATTTAAGCCTTTTCCATCTTAACTAAGCACTTACTACAAGCTGTGGATGTAACTATTGCCCTCTGACAGCAAAACTAGAACCAATTTATTTTCCTTCCCTACAAGTTCACGAATAGGAGATTCTTTCTTACTGTAGATCTTAGTGACCTTAACATACATTTTTTTCTTATTAAATCAAAAACTTTCCACTTTTCATTGAAAGGAAGCACTTTGGGGCTTCTCTTTGGCGTATGTGGGTCACCAGCATCAGTAGTACTCTTCCCGTGTGGGGCCATGATGAAGTAAAGCAAGTGTAAGCCGAACAGCAAGCAGTCTGATACCTCGACCGTCGATAACCAAGAAGACTACAAACAGCTACACTCACGGCAGGGAGCACGCACAGTGCGCAGACGCAGGACTCAGATCCTGGACAGGAAGGAGGCGGACTGCCCCAGGATTTCATCACGCTGCTGGAACAGAGGGCAATTTAAAAAGTTTATTGTTGACTTCTGGAATTGTCCATTGTTTTTGGAGCTGTAGCTGACTTTGGGTAACTGAAATCACAGGAAGCAAAACGGCAGGTTAGAGGGAACCCCTTGTACCAACACGTCAGATTGAAGCCGAGGGACAACAGAGATTGTCTATAGTTACAGAGAATCTTAGCTGTGGACTATCCCTGACTACATAAGATTGGCTGAAACAGCCCCGACTCTTCTCCACGCGAAGCTACGGCTGGAGTCAGGTGCCCCAGCATTTTTGCTTCCACATGACATTACCAGTGATGTTTATTTTATATGTGGAAACTAAAATCTTCTGGTATTTTGTTTTTGTGGTAACCGAAGCAATGAATTTATTATACATAGCCCACTTGGCTTTGTGGAATTCATTTTCCTATTGTAACCAATCACAACAAATATTCAAATGACAGGCTCTTTCACCATTTCAATCCCCTGAGTCATTTATTATGGCTGCAAATGAATAAATTGCTTAGGGCCCAATTCAGCTGGTGATATGCGAGAGACTAGTGAATGTAAATCCCCCGCATATCGACTTAAAAAAGAAAAAGAAAAAGGGAAGAAATAGATCCTGTTTTCCTTTAGCTCTTTGCACTGTTAATCAAAGCTAATTAAAATGCAGTGGATGAAAAAAATAGCATCAAGTTGGTCTTTTGAAAATGAGAATATAACTGCCTATATAGACTGATTTAAGTGTGTGTGAGACCCGAAGACAATCTCGCACCATTCTGATATTCTTATTTTATTCTGAATTTTAAATGAATTTAAAGTTTATTAGGCTCCTATTGTGTGCAAGAAATATTCCTATTTATTAGAGGAAGTGCAGAACATTGTTCTTTGGCCCCAGAAACCTATAATTAATTTTGGGAGGCCAAAATGTATGAAAAGAAGTAGAAATAATAAAATACAAAAATAGCTGATATTTTCCCACCTAAATATGGAATTTAAATACTCCCACTTTTCCCAGGTACTACTTTCTTGTCATTTGCTATGCCACTAAAATTCAAGGTGTCCCTTGCCCCAGAACCAGCAGGCACTTATAAAAAGATTATGTAAGTCAAAAATAACAAATAAGAGAATTAAAAACAATATATGTTTCTGTACTTGATGTGTGCCTTTACCATAAAATCATCTTTACAACTGTAAGCAAAATATCAAAGGGCTAACACGCGCCTTTGAGACAGTGTCCACCGAAAAGTTCTGCCCGTAGGAAGGCAGGAGAACTGGTGCAGGGGAAGCATTCATTGCCGATCACGAAGGGCTGTAGCTAGATCTCGACGAGAAAAATCTAGGCAGATTTTAAAATATTTTCTACTTTTTAAGGTGGATACTCAGCGCAATTTCCATGAATTCTGGCCATTCCTTTCGTACGCACCCTGACCTGCCACGTGAGTGTTGGCAATATTAAATTAAGTGAAAGGAAAAGTCGGAAGGTGGGAGGCGAGTCCTCTCGCCCATTCCTCAGATTCCACTGCCGCGGCCTCAATTACTAGCAAGGGCCACAGCTTATACAAGCGTCCACGAGGAGGTGCTTCACCAACTTCTGGTTCGTACACCGTCTCTTCCGCTGAGCAATGGCAAGTAGGGAAAGGAAAGTAAAACAAATGTATAAACACAGATGTAACCAGTTTATTGAACAAACAGGGTTTATGATCACGTAGCAACTTTATTTTGGAGCCTTGCTTTCTCTTTACAGTTGCTCAATGAGTTCATTTCTTCTTCTGCCCCTTTATGAAAACCTAGGCAGACATCATGGCTTTTCTCCCTATTCTGGGTTAACACAAAGAAAACACACACACACACACCCATAGGGCCACTTCACCTCTCAAATGCGGTTTTCATTCAGAAAGTAGACTGAATATTCTCGGACAATAACAAATCGTTCCATTTGATTAGAGTTAAATCTTCTTTCCTCTCCTCCAGGTTGAGTCTTTATGGGTGCAAATGCCTTCAGGAAATGGTGTTGAGCGGGATGCAGAGGGGGAAGGAACGAAGGTAAAGACGAGGGCATTCTTACTTTACTGATACACTTGGGAAGGGCTTCAGGGCTCCTGATTCTGGCAGAAACTCAGATTAGTTTCTTTTTTTCCTCTTACGAGGTGCTTCTGTGGACTTTTCCGAAAACCCTTCCTCTCCCCTGCACTGCCTCCTTTCTCTGGTAGATCTCTTGATGCCAGAAATACCCTTTTATCCAGCTCGTCTTTTATTGCTTTTCCTACATCTTCTGTCAACAGAGCAACACTTGCCACTCTGCACGGTCCCATGGGCAAGATGTAAGACCACCATGCCAGTTCTGCCACATGGGGGGATCCTTTCTCATCTATGGGACTAATCACACATCCTGCATTCCAATAGGCAGGGAGGGCAGGCTGCCCGATGCCAGTGCCGCTTCCCAACCCACCGTTCAGAGCAGCCATCCATTTCTCCATCTTTACGTTTTCTTAGGTTCAAGTCTGACCCCAGTCCTCACAGACCCTAAAGCATGGAGGGATACCTATCAGACCCCCTGAAATGGTTCTACTGATGCATCTCCCAAGTGAGCTGGATGTGAGAGTCATTGCACCCAGCCCTCTAATTCGTGTAGGCAGGACTCATCACAGACAAAAACTGGTCACAAATACCCCTCTTCTTCGGGTACTTTGGGATCCTTGATACAGTTACAGGCATTTAGGCTAGCTTATAGATTCCCACAAATTTACTTGGAAAAGCATGCGTCTGTGTATCACTTGGGAAACTGATACTGATTTTCCTCGCTTCTTGGCTGAAACTTCCATCCTAGTATCCTGATAGAGTGTTATGCTATGGAAACTGTGTCAATAGAAGACCGACAGGCACCCGGGCCAAGCAGGTCTTGGGCTTGTGGTCTCATCATTCCCCTTTCCTTACCATCGACACCTTCCACATGTGATTTCAATGCTTTGCTCCTACTTAAAATTCCTCCCACACGTGCAATTCTCCCAGAAGGCATAGGGAGCAAGCGGAGGCGGTGCCGCTGGTCTCCATCCCGGAAAGCGCTCAGCAGGCCCCAAGCGGGTGTCAAATCAGATTCCTGCCGGAGCTCCTAGACGAGCACAAGTTTGTCGTCCACACCCAGGCCCCAGGAGCTCCTCCATGGGTGCTTCTGCGCTGGGCCCCGGAGGAAGGTGAGTCCGTGCCCACTAACTCGGTACTCAAATCTTGGCGCCTGTGTGTCTCGGGCACAAGAGTCCCTTTACTGTTCAAAGCTAGAGGTTTTGGGGGATCCCCTCTCTGGTGCAAGTCTTAAAAATGTGGAATTCAAAACACTTGCTCTTGAGGGAGTAGCTCCGAGTTTATTGTTCTCTTCGGACCGTGCGTGGCCACAACAGGTGGGGCCTTCGCCCACAGGTGAGGTTTATGATCAAGTCCCAGCCACGCCTACCTGTTTCCACCGGCTTTCTCTCTGCCCACCCCCGCCCCAGCGTAAGAGCCATGCAGTTGGTTTTTAGGGGGGTTTCTCCCCGGAGGACGTTGTTCGGTGTGCGGCTGTACATTTAGTGTGTTCATGGGAGGAGCTGAATGTACGAGTGCCACCTTGAATCAGAATCTGTTAATACTTATTTGAATGTGGACGTGAGCCTTCTGATGTAAGTAGGACGGAGAGGGGATCCTTTGACAAAGGGCAACGGGGAAGTCCTCTTTTGTCTGAGTTGAGACATTTATCGCTCTGTCCTTGGCTGACTCTACTCTTGGGATCCCAAGAGTTTAGTTTCTACACAGTCTCCTCATGCATCTCCTGTGTCTTAATATGTCTTTTGATCAAGTCATGGCAGGGGGTGAGCTGAGTGGGCAGCGGACGTGATCTGCCCCAGGTGCCGGCAATAATCAGGTGCATTCCTAATGAGAATTTAAAAATGAAGGAGCAGGACCGACTGAAAGTCGATCGCTTTTTACTATTACCATCTCCCAACAATTCTAAACAGTGAGTTGAATTGTGTCCTCCCCAAAAGATACACTGAAGTCCTAACCCGCAGTCCCTCGGAATGTGACTTCAGTTGGAGATAGGATTGTTGCAGACTCATTAAGATGAGGCCGTCCTGGAGAAAGGTAGGCCCCTCGTCCAACACGAGTGAGGCCCACAGTAGAGGACAGGTAGGAGAAGACACAGTCACAGGGAAAATGTCCTGTGACGATGTAGGTGGACATCGGAGTGCTGTGCTAACAAGCCAGGGAACACGGAGGGCGGAGTTCCTTTACCAGCAGCTGGGGCAGAGGCCTGGAACTGACTGTCCCTCACCCCGGGAGGAGGACCCTTCCCCACCCTTGTCTTCATTGCAAACTCGTAGCCTCCTGATCTGAGAGAGGGTGCGTTCCTGTTGTTTTAATCCACCCAGTTCATGGTACTTTGTCTCAGCAGTGCTAGGAACTAATGCACATGCTAGTGATAAAATAGTCCTTCCTCTGTCTCTTAAAAATCACCAATTTAATCACTAACGTCACAAAAATAAAAAATATGTATTACTAAATATTCACAAGTTCTTCAGCCAAACGCATTTTCTTTCCTAACCTAGTAAAGTTCTGGACTGTGGTGTAATACATTTCCTTCTGTTTGAGACTTCACCTTGGATTTGGATAGGGAGGCTAAAGGCAGGAGGAAGAACTTGGCAAGCAGGGAACAGTGAGTGACCATGGAAAAGCACGTCTGCCCTGGATTGACAGTGCCGAAAACAAGTAGGTGTGCCGACAGTATCTATTTGCCATAATCTTAGTGCCAGGGGGAGAAAGAACTGTCCTCACCAGCCACAGCCATGGTAAGACTCTCTGTAATTTGCCTTATTATCCAGTTTTTGCTAGGCCTTATCATCCACTTCTGTACTCTGACTTCCAGTCTCAACTCTCCACTTCACAAACTCCTGGATAAAATCGCCGCTTACTTGACCAAGTTCATGTCTAAGAGTCTATGAAGAGTCAGTCTGGAGTGCCATAGAATGATGCCAGAGTGACCCATAATGCCACGTCACGTCTCCTTGCAGCCACAGATAATGATTCCCTGAATAAGTTACTAACACCAATGAATTGCTTGTTTGCACAATTAACCGAACAGAGCAATAGAAACTAACAAGAGGCAAGAAATGTAAATAAATGCACTTTTTATCTTTTTAAGCCTTCTCTTTTATCCCAGTGGTCAGTTCTGACTCCCAAGTACTGTTTGCCCCGTCCTCTTTCCCACGTTCAAAATACCTAGGATGGATTATGCATTCCCAACCTGTCAGCTTCGGCTGAATTACAGAGTGCTCAATTACGCTCTAATCGAATAGCTGCCCAATGCAGGCCGCGTAATGACTTCCTGATTATCTGCCTTTAAATGATGAATGAAATGAATATGTAACATTCTGTTCAAATATAGCATACTTAGCATGCCAAATGAAAACTGATTTTGTGCCTCTCTCTCTGAAAAACGTATATTTTATTGTAATTCAGTTCAATCGTTGTTTGGTTGTTTCTTTTCTAGTCATCGAGATAAACATTGAATGAGCTATCTTGGAGAACATTAGTCTTCATTTTGGCTTTCCAACAGATGCTAAAGGTGTTAAACACCATTTGGAATATTTGGGTTTCCCTCTTTGCATCATCTCATTGGGAAAAAAGTGAGGGAGGTCATACTTTTACAAAGAGTTCTTGTTGGCAATGCTCCAATACACATTGGCCCAAAACCCAAATCTGTTATGATGAATGTGTTGCAAAGACAACATTAAAATATGAACATATTACTTATTACCAAGAGTGCTTTTTTATAAAGCAGCAATTTACAATATCAGCACCAAAAAAAAGAGCACACGCTTTGAAACTTGATTATCTGTGTGGTGTATATTCATAGTAGTTTGCTTGACTGAAATAGTTTATTTTTAATGATCTTTTTTACATGATTTTACCTTCAGTATACTAACTGCCAAAAAGTAACTTGAGAAACTGTGTGGGCGACTCTCATTGTATGTAATAATATCTTTTAAGAGATGACCTTTCCCCTTTATCTAGAAAAAGAGAAAGAAGACACTTGGGTAACCAAGGAGAGAAAGAACTAGGGAGGAGGGAGGGCAGGAGGGAGGGAGGAAGGGAGGGAAGGAAGGAGGGAAGGAAAGAAGGAAGGAGGGAAGGAAGGAAGGAAGGAAGGAAGATGGGAAAGAAATTTTGTTTCCTAATCTGTCTAACAAATGATTAAAATTGGACAATTGGTGCTTATATGGCAGTCCTAGAAAAGGTTTTGCAGGATGTATATCCTGGATTGGCTTTCAATAAAATGCTGTCCAATATAGAGAAGAGAGCCTCCTTTAAGAGCCCTTGAAACTTTCCTTTAATTTCACTGTTTTCAGGGAAATGTCTTAATTACAATGGAAAAAATATGATATTTATTTCAAGATAGTATCTTAAGTTATTGATTTAGTATGAGCCTCAGAATATATTCCTCCTCCTCCTCCTTTTTCATGTTTTTTATCCTTTATGTTTCTTTTTTTCTACATGCTTTTGTATTTCTAGTATAAAAATGTGAGCCGACAGCCCTATGGATAAATCCAGCCCAAAGCACCGTAGTGTGGCCCACTAGCATTTCAGAAAAAGTTTGAATTATGTTCAGCACTTTGAAATGGACAGATTTCATATATGCATGTGGCTATACAGATTCTCTTTACATTCAGTTCTAGGAATACGAGGGCTCTAGGAATTACTTCCTTAGAGGAGCCATGCACTGTCTATTCTGCCAAAATCCAGCCCAGTTTTCATATTTACCCTGTAAGACTGCGACCACGGGCTTTTAAGTTTGCAACTTCTAAGAACCCATTTCAAAAGCACAGTTGGTCACATGGTATCCAGCCAAGGGTGTGCCCAGCTCAGGGACACAGAGGGCCTTTGGCTAGGGTCCAGAATTATTAAATTATATTGAATATTAAATAGTTAACAATTTTAAAACTTGTGCTTACAGTCGTCATTATATGAAAATGAGGAAGAAATGGTGCTTTGCTAAGACTCAGTACACCCATTGACAAAGTGCCCACATTCATTGCACATATCAACAGCAGATGCCAGTGCATCTTCTGTGGCATGTGGGCTTTTGGGAGAACAGTAGGCTTTCCACATTGTGGAGCAGTTGGCAGTTGCACCATCGTTTTTAGGTCTCTTTCAATAAGACGTTAGAGTTTAATTGAAAGTAATTACATGATAAATTCCCAGAGAAGGGGCAGCTCATATTAAAAGATGTCTGTAAAGAGATAGAGGTAATAAATAACATTGATGGTATGAACACAAGTGAACAGGACAGACCTAGCTCTGCTCCTACTGCTAGTACAGTCTTCACCAGCCACATTATGAGCCAGAACCATGATGATCTGATAATGGCTGACCAAAAGTTGTCCACAAAACATGAACTTTTAAAGTAAAGGCAACGGTTTTTCAGTGGGATGCAAAGTCAATATCCAGAAATCAAAGGCATTTTGGTATACCAATAATGAAACAGCAGAAGCAGAAATCAAGAAAAAAATCCCATTCGATATAGCAAAAAGTAAAATAAAATACCTAGGAATAAACCTAACCAAAGAGGTAAAAGACCTGTATGCAGAAAACTACACAACACTGAAGAAAGAAATCAAGGAAGACACAAACGAATGGAAACATATACCATGTTCATGGATTGGAAGAAGTAACATCATCAAAATGTCCATATTACCCAAAGCAATATACAGATTCAATGCAATACCTATCAAAGTACCAATGGCATATTTCACAGACATAGAACCAACACTTCAAAAATTTATATGGAACCATAAATGACCCTGAATAGCTGCTGCAATTTTGAGAAAGAAGAACAAAGTAGGAAGGATCACAATCCCTGATACTAAACTGTATTACAAGGCCACTGGAATCAAAACAGCCTGGTACATGAAATAATAATACATGTTACACCTAATGGAATATTGCACTAATAATATGATAATATCTAACTTTGGTTTTAGTGAAAAATAATGAGAAAAATAAAAATTCATGCAATTAATATCACAGAAATATAACTTATGAAATATTTAATTTCATCTTTTTCTAAAAGGATATTTTGTACATTTTATTATCATATAGGTTTATACTATATAAAATATAGTGCATATTACCATAGTAAATACATACATAGTTATAAATACATAAATATTTACATAACAAATGCATACCACAAAAAGATTTATGGATGGGGCTTATAAACAGAAATTTTTGGATCCACATCACTGGCCAATATACCATGTTGTTCAAGATAAATAGTTTTTCTTTTGAAAATTTGCTCAATCAAGAAAGAAAGGAAAGATTGTATATGGGAAAGGGGATCTTTGTCTCTCACAGGGTCTGGGCCTACATTTCAAACAACGAACACGTAAACAAGATATTTTTAGCTGATAAAGGCTAGGAGAGAGATAGGATCAGAGTAATGTGGTAGAGGTGACGAGATTTGGCCTTCAGTCCTAGTTAGGGTAATGGTAGAAGGCCTACGACATTCTCAGTGACTTCTAAAGTGACACCTGTAGGCTCTTCGATACATATTCCAACACTCTCCACTCCCGTGCCTTTTCCAGGAAAGACAGTCTGTGTCTTTGGCCACCCCCCTCCCTGAGAGCCCTGCTGCCAATTGATCCACACCCACAATATACCGAGCTCCACTCAGAGGCTTTGAATCAGGGGACTTCAGGTTTCTTGGGACCGTGCCTCATTGTCCTTAGATTCACAGCCATCTGCCTTCTCGGCTGTGATTGGTGAGGTTTCAGACTCACACATTCTATTAAACCAAAGGCTGCCCATCCCATACACACTCTCTGTAGTGAAAGAAAGGATGACAGCTTCATCCCTTGATGAAGGGATGAAGTGCCAGGAATTGCACTTGGGAGATTTGCTCCTTCCAATGGCAAAATCTCCATGACCTGTGAAGAATCTCCTAGGTTCTTTAGTCTAGACCTCACCTCTTGAATTTTCTAATCTGCTGATACCTACATACTGAGATGAGAAGAGGCTTGCCTTACATTTGCTCTGGAGTTTTGGCTTAAGTTATGTTCTTTGTTCTCTGACATGATTGGTAGTGAAGAATATAGGGTGTAACTTTAAATCAGCTATATCTGCTCGGCGTCCTGCTTCCTGATGTGAGCCGGCACAGAAAAGGGATGGGCTTTCTCCAACGTGTCCTGGAACGGGAGGGCAGGTTGAGACTGCTTAGCCGTGATGCTTCCTACTTCAAATTATGTCCTGCTTGTTTTTCTTTTTCAAAACATTTTTTTCAGCTTTCCTGACCTCTCCATGTAGATAACAAACTTTGCGTCTCTATGGTTTTTCTTTTGAGGGGAGAGATCATCACCCTTTGTTAAGCAATGCTAAATGGGAGAAAAATGAAGAGGGAAACATTTCTAAGACAAATTTAGCAGTACACTCACAGCCGCAACCTGAAGCTCCTATAAAATAAGAGTATTCACTGCAGGGTGGAGATATCAGCATTGCACAACCACGGACAGCCTCTGAGGGGCTCCATTTCTGTGTGTCAGCTGACCAGACCCCTAAGCAATGTGTTGCTCCCCACAAAGGTGGCTGTCTAGCCCAGGCATGTCCTGGGGGCCATCGTAATTCCTGAGCCTGTTTTCGAGCTCCATCCCTGAAATACAGATTTGCCCCGGGAGGAGCGGGTGCCTGGGCTCCGTCAGTGCAACAGCTCCGATCCTGGTTACCTTCATAGCAGTTCATTTACCGTATTACAAAAAAACCACGGCCTCCAGTTTCCCCCTGCTCACCCCTTGTGTCTAATACTCAACTGGTGCTCCCTTCTTGTCAGTGTGAATGAGTTCACTGGGCCTTCCAAAGCCCTCTTATCATGCCTTTCCTTACCTTTTGCTGCTTCTTTTCACATTGATGCTATCTGGAAAAAGATAAGATGGTCCAATAAGATGGTCCAAATAAAACATTTAAAAAACTTTATATTAAAATAGCATTTAGTAAATAGGTTTTTAATTTACCATAATAATAACTACTCTTTCTTGAAATTTCACACCTTGAAAATATATATCTCCTAGCTAGGAGATATATATATATATATTCTAGCAAGGTGTGAAATATATGTATACACACATATATATATACACACATATGCATATATACAACTTAATATACTGTCATCACATCATGTATGTGTGTATAATTTAATACATTATGTTATCATCAAAATTTCCATTTTGGTAAAATACAGGGTAATACCTCCCCCCAGGGCTGCTGTCACAGTGCTGAGGCAACACTTACGTGAAGTCCTTGCACACCACAGAGGTAGTGTTCACTGTAGCCTGTTTCTATTGCTAGGATTTTTTATTTCTGTTATTCTTACTTGACAGACAAGGAATATGTTTCATAAAAATTAACTTGCTTCAAAAATTTACCTAACGTGGCAAGGCTTAGATTTGAATTAAGGCCTCAAAGCCTAGTGTGTGCAAGCATTTTAGGTCTTCCTCCCACCTATGTATCCTGTTTGTTTGGCTGTGGTTTTGTTTTGTTTCACCAAGTCATGTGCCTTCTTGACTAAGTTCTTGGCACCATGCTTGCTGCATTTGTTTGTTTATTTGTTTATTTGTTTTTTTACTCCACTCTATTTCCCCCGCCCAGTCCCACTGGCCATGCTTCTCTCTAAGGCACCTGCCTGGGGAGGAAGGAGGCTAGGAAATACCCTGCTGAGCACTGGTTTTTACACCGTACCTCATCTCTCACCTCTTCTGTCCACTTTAGATCTTTGCATTGTTTTTTCTCAATTACACATCCAAGTGCATGTTTTATCTAAGTTGCAATTGCAGAGAACATACTGTCTCACAGTCAAACCTAGCAGCATTATTTTTATTGTTGTCTCAATGTTTTTCAGTAAGACTTTTGCATTAAACACCATTGCCAGAGGTACCAAAGAATCAGGGCCAGGACCAGTGTGAAGTGAACCAGGTGCCCAGGGTGCCAAACTTAAGGACTCCCTTTCTCTTAGCTCCGTGCGAGTGCCCAGTCAGCACCTCGGAGTGAGTGTCTCCTTAAACGTAGTGCCACAGGTGCTGCCCTGGCCTGGGGCCTGAAAGGTAGACTACCCAGGTATTTTTTTTTCTTAGAATTACAGTTTCCTTAAATAATTCCCAGATTGAGATGGGCACCTTGTTATTTCAGCTTTTTCATAATAATGGGTTTAACTTACAGCCCTCTTGGAATCGACTGTGGCGTGACAGCAGGTTTCAAACCAGACGATGTTCCACTAAAGGCCAGGTGTCCAAAGTACAATAAACAGCTCCCTAAAGATTGGAAAATGAATTTTTAACTAGATGACTACATTTGATTTCCTTCATTCATTTTTTATTGTTTCAGTGAAAACCTTCTGGATGGAAATCACATTGACAGGATTTTAATATCTTCTGGTAGATGAAACCTGTCACTATGGTGGGTTTGGGTTTCTTTACGGTACCATTTGGTAAATTCCGGTGGCTAGTAATTTTCTTTATAGTTACGATTTAGGGGATTCTGAGCAGACTGTACATCAAGAGTACAAAATTTGTCCTTCGAGTTTGATAATTATGATGAAGCTACTTATATTAATTGGGTCATGTTTACAAAGGGCCTGGTTATTTTAAAAATATGGGAAAAACACCCCTCCTCTATTGGAAGCTTTAAGGGCTTAATTATGTTCCTTTCAAAGGCAACGAAGCACCAAGCCCATCAAAACAGAGTTCAGTGCAGAGGGTTTCAGGTTCCTTCTTAAAAAATGGGAGGGGTAAGGAATAAAGGGCTCTAGAGCCTAGAGCCGACAGCCATTAAACATTAGCAGCGAGTATGATTACCTTGGACCGAAACATCTGCCTTCACATTTCCACTGTTTATCTTAGGGTTGTCCTTTCAGAAATTCCAATGTAGTGAGAGACGTTTTCAGAGCTCCAATAAGAGATTTTGCTAAGCATTTCCCAATTATCGCAATTACAGTTTTTATCTATCTGCTTGCCTCTCTGAACTCACAGAAAAGTCCTAAAGCAATGCAGAAACCTGATAACCACCATCAGGATTCGCTACACTGCCACGTATTCCTAATCACTGCCCTGTCACCTGCCTTCTTCTTAGGGCTATGTTTGGAATGTTTGCAGAGGGCCCAAGTGTCATTTTGTTGTTGTTGTTAACTCATGCTATCGCTATTAAAGAAGATTCCACAAATGTGTTATTATTGCTTGTTGAAAATTCTCTGAGATTCTTGTGGAAGATTGAACCCGATATAAAGTCATGCTCACAGTACGTTGACACAATATTTGACGTTTTGTTCTGTAGCTTTCATGCTCGCCCATCACCCATTAATTCTTCACACTGAATTAAATTAAGTCCTCATCGCAGACAAATAATGACTTCCTGATTATGTCTGTATAAATGATGTAATGAAGTGCTTATGGTCACCCAACAGGGAGACATAAATAGGTTGTGTGACCTTCGGGAGGGAAGCACAATTACTAAGAGTTAAGGGTGGCCTTTTTTAGTTGGTGTTTTGTTCTTTTAAAGCAGTTTTTCTTGACTTTCTGTATCACGTTTGTTAAAGGTTATAATGACAGGCGTTTCAGTTTAGGGTCTGCTCACATCCTCATGAAAGCAACCACTGAGACTGAAGACACACTGGCCCTATCAGATTAGTCTAGGATTTCCAAACTGGGTTTAGATCAAAAAGAAGCCCAAGATTTCCCAGTGAATGGGCATCTTGGTTTTATTCATATAAAGCGCTTTCATCACCCGCTCCAGCATGGTGCTTCTGAAATGCAGAAACCTGTCACTTCTGAGATAAACCCCCTAATCCACCTCTGTCCTTGGCATTCTCTGTGTTCTGGTGGGCAGATCGCGGTGGTGTGAATCATTTCCTATCACTTACTCTCAGAGCTACCTCGTGTCATAAGCTGATAGCTTTACCCGATGCTTTTCTTGCCTTCCAGATTCAATGAAGACATCCAGACGGCTCTGTGTGGTGCTTTGAGAGCAGCCCGTGTTGAACCTCTTCTAAAGGTAATCCCCTGGAATGACACCAGGTGTATCCGTAAATCAAAAGAGTTGCTACTGTGCTCACCCAATCAAAGCGTCTGTGAAGTCTGTTCCTAAGTGAATATGCAAATCAGCAGTAGCCTCATGTGGTATTTTTCTTGTTCTGGGATTCTAACTTTTCTTGCTGTTTGTGTATGGGCGGGGCAGAGGGTGCGAGTTTATCAGAAAAAAAACAAGCAGCTGTCTTCCCTCCTCCCAGGCTAAGTGAGTTATCAGGGGCCCTCTTCACACTCTCAATTTACCACTTATCATAATTCTCCTACTCATTGATTACATCTGTAGACCAGGAGCTACTTGCTGATAATGACAGTGTCTTAATCGTTCTTTTAACCCCCGGTGCCTGATGTGCAAGTGCTTAAAGAAAGTTGTTCAAGTGAACGAATGATAGTGGCAAACTTTTTTTTAGATTTTTTAAATGTATTTATCTTTAGAGGGGAAGGGAAGGAGAGAGGGAGAGAAATATCAGGTTGCCTCTCGTGCGTCCCCTGCTGGGAACTGGCCTGGAACCCAGGCATGTGCCCTGACTGGGGATCGAACCGCGATCCTCTGGTTTGCAGGCCTGCGCTCAATCCACTGAGCTACACCAGTCAGGGCAGCAGCAAACTTTTTAAATAATTATACTGATACAGACCTGGATGTAAAATCTAATGTCTATGACTCCATCAAGTGTAAATGTTATGTGTTCACAGTTTTTGCTAGTGGGGTCTTGTTTTCCAGCCTAAGCAACCATCTTGGCTATTTTGTTAAGTGAGCCCCTGACCGTGTGTCCCTTTCCTTTGCTGCATGTATCACACCTTTGCTCTGGAGAAAGAGTGTCCGTGTTGGAGGCAGACCTGATGTGTTCCAGTGGGTCTGATGGATGGACCAGTGGTTTTCACCCTGGGCGTTCTCCTTGTCACTGAGTGTGTTTCAGTCTAAGTGTGAGCCAGTTGATGAAGGAGATTTTGGAAGAGTTCCAAGCTATAGTTAATTACGTGTTTTTTTGAAACTCAAGTCCTCTGCTGTCTTCATGGATGCTTTTTCTCTATTTAGTCAGTGGTTTGTTTTGCTTGCTTGAACATCAGACCTCATGTACAGTTGTCTTCAATAAAATGAAAACACGGCATCGTACCTAGGCAAACTGCACATGGCATTAGATTTGTTCACAGGTTGTAAAAATGCGATGTCATAGCATATGTAACAGCACAAGGGAAACTATCAAGAACCCTACAACTGGAGGGAATTTACCATTTTCTATCATCATTCATTCTGCTTTTAATAAACAATTGGGAAGTCTGACTTTTGAACCTGTGACATGAGATACTTTCATATTTTTCGGTGGGGTTTTCATGGGCTTTTCTGGTCCTTTATCTTGAAAGCAAGATGGGTTGCTTGTGTTTTTGCGTGTGTATATATGCTTTCTAGAGATTCCCAGGGTTTCTTGTTTGTTTTTATGTTCTAGTTCATTCCTTTCATTTGGGTTTTTCTTGTTCATGCCCGTGGAAAATAAACTTTATGATAAAGCTGATGCTTCAACTCTAAATATGACAAGTCTGTGGGATTGGGGTGGACGTTGCAAGGAAAAAGAACAAGTGAGGGAAAATTCAAGAGTCTCCTGAAAGCATTTTACTTACTGAAATAAAATCCCCAAGAAAATCGCTCTAATGTCAAAGGTTGGTATCAGAACTCTGGATATTAGATACATGGAAGCTGTGGTCAGAGGAGTGAAGGAATTGATGAGCCGCAGATAATATTGGCTGCTGTGTCCGAAGGCGCCTCATGGGTGAATTGAAACAGAGGCCTCTGTTGGATAGATACTTTGGCAGTCACACTGTTATTGATCAATCACAAGACAAAGGAGAAAACATCCTGATTGGTATGCTAAGAAGCGTTTGCTTCCTGCGGAAGGCAGGCAGCCTCGTGCCTCCTAACTTTTCACCGCGATTGAGCAGCCCACCTAGGAAGACAGAGGTTTGAATTATTAAAGAAACTGAGTTTTCTAGCCTTGAAGCAGAATTTTCAATATTCTGAAAATTTCACAGTAGCTTGTTTGGAAATACACATCTTCCCTTCAAGTTTAGAGACAGAAAGAAAGAGAATTCACCCAGGAGTGAGAAAAGTTAGCTGTTACACTAACATTCAGCTGACTGTATTAGAGGTGCAGCGTGGGTGCTAGACACTTGTCTCCAGAACTGGTCATTTAGAATCTGAACAGCTGGCTTGCTGTTGGAAATGTATCCCAAGGTAATCCGTGGGGAGAATTCATGTTATTTTCAGTGTTTTAAATCAGCGGTATACTAATAATTAAATTTTCAACTCATACATAAAACTTCTTTCTTAAAACATCCTATTTGTATATCATGACATGAATCACATCTCCTTTTAAACATAAGAATAAAGCATAGTAGAATGCGTGGAGAAGTAAGTGCTTCACTGTCTTCTTTCCTGAGCAACGAGTCAGCTGGATGGTGAGGGTGAGTGTCGCGGAACAATGCTGGCTTCAGCTGAACTCTGTCTTTACTATTTTTCTGACTTGAGATGAATTCTGTTCACCATTTTTCTAACTGTGTAACGCTGGCAACGTGTTTGACATCTTCAAGGTCCAGTTTCGCAGCCCGTAAAATGGGAATGATAGTGGAAGCCATCTTATGAGCTCGTTTTCAAGGTTAAATCAGAGACACACTAAACGCTTTAATATACGGCTGTTCCTAGTATCCTAGTAACCCTGTGCCGGATCCAGTGAAAAAGGCTAGAAACTTGACTCAAAGGCTTCGGGCACTCGCTCAATAAGATATATCCAAAGTAGAACCTTTTATTTGTGCGCTGGTGAGTCTCTAAACATGTTTTGATCCTATTATTCTTTGGGTTGGATGTCAGGCCTGGCAGGACCTCAGTTCTAAGGGAGGTAGGAGTGTGACAAGGTCTTTCTACTTTGACCCGCGTACTCATTAGTGCCTGCTAATGAGGAAAGCTTGGGTCAGAAGCCAGAGAGAACACTCTCAAGGTAAGAAATAAGAGAGGTCAAAAGGCAGAGATCAGAAAACCAGAGATCCAAGTCAAACCGTGACAGGAGACAACCCAGTGCTGAGAATCTGTGCCACCACAGAAGGTGTCCTTATGGAGGACAGAGATGAACGCAGACCGAGTTAGAATGAATTAAAACAGTGCTTCCTTTGACTTTAATCAGAGTAGCATTAGAAGAGTTTCCTTTGGAATTTGGGCAAAATCTGAAACATAAAATGATTTGGATGCCAGATAATAGAAAACTGTTGCTTTCTAAGCAATATGCCTGTAGAATATAAAAATATTCATCTGACGGAATGGGAATTAGGGATAGGATCATGTTGCATGTCATAGTTAAAATTAAAGGGTCTTATTTGGGGATAGTCGTTCTATGATTTATCCATAATGCTTGTAGGCCTTACACAAAATAAATGCCTCAGTTCATGTTGGAGGGTGATTCACTCATTCATTCACTTGTTCGTTCACTTTTTAACTTATTTTGTGTCTGTTAAATGGCATAATTGTATCATAACTGTGTTCTGTCAAATGCTGCCTGTTTGCCCTGACTGGTGCGGCTCAGCTGGTTGAGCATCGGTCTGCAAAGCAAAGGGTGGCCAGTTCGATTCCCAGTCAGGGCACGTGCCTGCTGTGCGGGTTCTGTTCCAGTCCCCTGTCGGGGCACATAATGCAACCAACTGATGTTTCTCTCTCACACTGGTGTTTCTCTCCTCCTCTTTCTCCCTCCCTTCCCCTCTCCAAACCAGAGATAAATAAAATCTTTTCTGAAATGTTACATTTTTACCTCGGTAAGTGGACATGTTTGTTCTACTTTATTTCCTCTTTCCCGTGCAGCCAGGACAGAAAGAGCCAGAGGCCTCCTGGCGCTGGCAGTACCACCCTGCTCTCAGGCTTGCGCCTCCTCAGGGTATTGCAGTTCCCCACCAGCCCTTCAGAAGGACCTCCGTAAATACGCATTCGAGATCCCTCTGTACACTTCCCTTTGGTCCAGAAGACAGTCGAAACTCTTGACCTGG
>PVKM010010761.1:0-34385 GCA_004027735.1 Carollia perspicillata | reverse complement strand
AGAAGGTACAGAGAATAAGTAGCATAGACAGTGAGGAGAAAATAGACAGGGAGAGGGCAAGAGTAGTGTGGGAAATGTAGAAGCTAAAGAACTTACGACACATGGACATGAACTAAATGGGGGGAGTGTGGGTGGGAGGGGGTGTGCAGGGTGGAGGGGAATGAAGGGGGGAAATGGGACAACTGTAATGGCATAATCAATAAAATATATATATTTTTTAAAAAAGCATTTACCACAGAGTAGTAATGAGGATTACGTCAGATACTGATATAAAATGCTTCTTTAAGACAGCCTTGGCACACAGTGGGATCTCACCAAGCGAAAGCACAAATAATTATGAGTAAGCATGCACTATTAGTTGGAATAAAAATTCATGGAAAAATTACAGCTCATTTAATATTTGTCATGTGCTACTTAATCATTTTCCAAAAGAAAGCAAAATATACTAAATATGAACTTGCAACAAATACAAACAGAGTGATTTTACTTAAAAATTTCACAGATGCTGAAGAATTTTACGTATAGAAAAGAGCAAGTCTCCTAGTAGTAAGTGTGGTATTCAGGTAGGAATACACACCTCTCAAAGCACATTTCAGGCCCGAAAAGTCTGAGCCGCATCCAGCTGACTGATGTGCAACTCTCACACTGAGGAGAAACACCAAGCACAGCCGAGGGCAAACACACGCTGAGTGCTCTACACATAGCTGATGAGTTCTTTTCTCCTGTAATGACTGCCTACTTTCTCCAGTTTGCTTTCTACTCATTATCAGTTCAAGTATTCCCTCAGAAAGCTTTTTCTTCCCTCTCTTACCTTTGTCTCAAAAGGTCAAAGGGCCATTATAATTTTCTATAATAATTTGTGTACTCATCAACAAGGAATTAATCACTTGTTCAATGCCTGATTGACTCCACTATTAGAATGTTCTACAGGGGAAGGGACCTGGCCTGTCTTGCTCACCACTGTATCCCCATTACCTCTCACAAGCCTAGCACCAAGTAGCTGTTCAGTAAACATCAACTGTAGTATCTCAATGGTAAATTTGAAAATTCGGAGCAAGGCCTGGCCAGGTAGCTCAGTTGGTTAGAGTATCATCCTGATACTCCCAAGATGGAAGGTTCAATTCCCCAGTCAGGGCGCATACAAGAATCCACCAATGAATGCATAAATAAGTGGAACAACAAATCAGGGTTTCTTTCCGCTCCCTGACCCCTTTCTTTCTCTCTCTTTCAAATCAATAAATTTTAAAAAGTTTATGGGACAAAACATAGACTAGAGGAATATGAGAGCATTTTCTGTCATCAGAGCTGAGAAACCAGGAGTCAGGTAGAGAAGAGAGATTCAAGTAGCAGGTAAACCGTTTAAACAACTTTGAAAAGTCCTTTGCAATCCTGAGTGTTTTGGCCACACCATTCACTAAACATGCCACCTCCCTCCTCGCCTCCCTGTGCTTCCTCCTCCTTCTCCACTTGGTGAAGACCTGTTCATCCCTCAAGGTCCAGCTCCGATATCACCGCCATGAAAGATGGAAAAAAGAAGCAGCCCCTCCTACACTCACCAAAAGATAAAGGAACGATCTCAGTATCGGTCCCCTCTACTAGACAGGGAGCTCTTCGAGGAGAGGGGTCGTGGCATCTCCATCTGTGGAGCTGCTCCTAGGACCAGAACAGTCTGCCGACATTCTACAGAAGATGCTAAGAAGCAGGATGAACCAAACAGAAAACACAAGCCTACCTCTGTATCACAGATGGAGGGAAGAAAGTCCCAATCAGAAAAGTCTAGCCCAAAAAGAGTGTGGAAGGCTTAAAAGAGAAAATATGACCTAAAACCAGAGTCGGGAAGGTGCCAAAAGTGGCTGAGATGTCTGAGAAGGCTCACCTGGGAACAAGGTGAAAGTCTTTCCACCTGAAGGCGATGGGAATAGGAAATGCTGTGGAGAGATGCCGGGCAATGAGGAAATAACTCGTCATCACACGTGGGCTCAATGGTGCCACCTGAGCACCCTTCCAGAAGTGGAACTGAGAACAAACATTCATTTAATACGAACTGATTCAAAAATAGGACAACAGCGTGGGAAGGCAGGGTCACATAATGATCAAGTTAAACCTCTCCTAAGTTCTCATCCAAGCCATTTTTTAGTTTAGTTATATGACTTTAAGCAAACAATACCCTAAATTGGACCTCAGATTCTAGACATTAAATGAAAGGGCTGTACTAGAAGTCTCAAGGAAGGTCAAAGCCTAATGCATTTTCTGAAAACAAACAACATTCTGAACTCAAGAGTAACTAGGTAAAATACAACGAGTGACTAAAAAAACAAAGAAAACCCTAAGAACAATAACGTGGCCATCTAGTATTTGCCTAGCAACCACTCTCCCTTCTTCTGTTAATGGCATCCTGATTTTTCTTTGCAGATCTGTCCCTCTTTATACTCTCAGTCCATATGCCCCAAGTAAGGTGGACCCTAACATTACTATAAACAAAGATTAGTAACAGCATCTACCTTACAGCTCTGTTAAATGAGATAGTGTATGTAAAGGCTTTGCCCGGTACTTGATGAAGTCAGAGCTACTACTAACTAATCCCTAAGGTCCATCCACTCCAGTGCTGTGTCTGTGGTAGCAAAGAGAAGATTACAGGAGGCTAACTACTGACCTATTCATGACATCATCCTCAAAGATGTCCCGGGATGGAACATCACTAATGTCACTTTAGTTACCTGCTCTGATTCCTGAATCTTTTTTACATGTTAAGCATGTAAACTGCTTGATGTCATGATTCCAGATCTCTTCTACCTCCTGAGGAAAAAATAACTCTTTATATTTGCCTTTACAAATTCCTTTCATGGTTGCAAAGTGTGCGTGTTGTGGAATTCAGTAACTATGTCTAAAATCCCCCACCCCGCCCTGAGACCACTGGCTAATAGTGTTGTCCCTGGTTTTACAGATCAGCGCTAAAGCAGGAGGCCTGAGGAGACACAGAGAACAATGCTATTCCCACCTCCTGATGACAAACAAGTTAACAGAATGGCTAGATCTGGCTACCATTCCCTCAGTTTTACCCAGATCCTCAGCAACCAGATCCAGCTAGCAAAATGATTCCTAACTAGAAGAATCCACATTACTGCTAGCAGTAACCCCAGCGTGTGTTCAGTTCTAGTCAACACAAAGGCAAAGGATATCAGAGTTGTTCAGTAAAAAGCAGACTCCTCAGCCACATCAGTACACAAACATACACCCAAAACCATCTGCCTCATAGAGTACAATACATTAAACAGGTCAGGAAATGTTCCGAGAAATCCGGGGTCTTTCGTTGGTGACTTAAATAGTTTTAAAAGAGGATAGACAAGAAACACAGATTGGTTCCTAAGACAATATATTACCAAGTCAGCACGCTCATAAGCCATCTGAAATCGAGGGCAAATTAACTTAGCACATTTTAACTTAGAAGGCAGGGCATCGGTCTGAGTAAGAGTTGGATTCAAATCCCAGATTTACCACTGTTTTTATTTAATTAACTACCCTGTGCCTATTTTTCCTGAAATTGGGGGAAAATAACCATCTTGTTCAACTGTTGTGAGAGCTGGAGGATATACATAACTCATCTATTTTAGGGAAAGTGATTGATAAATGGCCCTAAGTCTAGGAAATTTCTTTAATTCAAAGAAACATGCAGTTGACAAGCTTTTCTCCAACCGGTATTTGGCAAAAAGAAAAAGATCAGTGACTCCTCAATCTGTGACTGGCTACAGTGACAGGTTACAAAGTGCCTTTCATTGCCCCAACTGGTATGGCTCAGGGGGCTGGGTGACATCCTGCACACCGAAAGGTCCCCAGTTGACTCTCCATCAGGGCACATGCCTGGGCTGCAGGTCAAATCCCCTGCTGGGGGCATGTGAGAGGCAACCAATCTATGTTCCTCTCACACATCAATGTTTCTCTCCCTCCCTCCCTACCCATCTCTAAAAATGAGTAGGTAAAATCCTTTTTCTTAAAAGTTACTTATCTTTTTCTTCCTTTACTATTGTGACTATATAAAATTATGTTTTTACCACAATGGAATCTTAAACTTTTTGATTTTAGTTTTAGTTTTGCCAAATGCGAATAAAAATTTATGGGTAATGCCAGTAAGCAAATTCAAGCCTGACGCACTAGCTAACTATAATCTGTAGCGTGTCTTTTACACAAGAAAGTTAAATGCTCCTCTAGGAAGGCTTTAATTTAATCGGACAGTAGTAAGGCCGCACTGTCCAACAGAGACCTGCATCTCGGGCAGGTCAGACACGCAGTCTATTCTGAAGCCTCAGCAGCCAACAAAGTTGACGTGAGACCCTTAAAAGGTAAAATTCGACAACTGTAATCAAACATCCTATCTTTCCCAAACAGAAAGTGTTTTAGTTGTTGTTATCGTTGCTGTATTGACGTTAGAGAGAGAGAGGAAGGAGAGGGCGGGAGAAGAGACAGACAGACAGACATCAATTTGTTGTTCCACCCGTTCAGGCAGTCGCTGGTTGACCGGTCAAACCCGCAACCTCGGCACATCGGGACAATGCTCTAACCGAGATACTGGCTCGGGTCCCCCAAACAGAAATTATACATATCCTTATATGATCTGCCACTTCGACTTTATTTCTCTCTTCTCCCCCCATCCCACCACACAGCATATATATACTCTACCCATACTGAACCCTAGGCATAGCTCATTTTACTGTACTTCACTTGACTGAGCTTCAAAGAGGTTGGCTTTTTTAGAAACTGAAAGGAAGAGGAGCCTCCCCCTCCCGAGCAAAAAGAGTATGACTCGTTTGATTGCAATACTCACTTTACTGGGGTGCTCTGGAACCAAACCCGCAATATTTCCGAGGTATGCCTGTACAGTGCAGCTCCCTAAATTCAACGTGCTCTTCAGCCTCCATCCATTTGCACATACTGTTTTCTCCACCTGAGCCACTCTCATTCACCACTGAGTCAAGACTCAAGTCACATCTCTAACCCTTCCCCTCCCTCTTACACACACACATGCGCGCGTGCGCACATCAAAATTAGACAATACAAACACAATAACTGAAGCTATGGTCTTTTCAGGAACCTTTGAAAAAGAGAAGAGAAAACACTGCTTCCAAAATCCAAGAACAACAAACCAGATCTGCAAATTCAAAGTTAAAATGTTTTAATTACATATGAGATATAGCACTATTTGACCTAGTCGAGTGTAATTCAAGCTTTATATACTGCCATTTCAAATGTGAGATGTGAAAGGAAGCAGAGGTTCCAGAAGGAAGTCAAGGGTCTAAAAGGGATTCTGAAACTGCTCTTGCTCGTTAGGTCCCCCACTCTGCTCCCACGGGCTCTACAGAAAGGCTCTACAGAAAGTTGTTTTCCACATTCCTCAACAAAAAGCTAAAAATCTTTACCCAGGGTTTGTACCAACGTTATTTCCTAGTCCTTCATGGACCAACCAGCTCTGGTCATTTGTTATCAGTTGCCCATCTGCTTTGTCTCCCCTAATTATGATTAGGTCCCCAACGAAACTCTGTATCCTTCTTTCAGTCATATCTGGTCTCAGCCTTAACTATATCCCCAGCCCGAGGGCTGAAACACATCCCAGGATCCCAGGAAAAATTGCTCAGTAAATGCTGAGAAACTACTTTCTCCAAAGAGCAATGGTACTAAGCCACAATGAATTTCTAGCTAAAATATCAAGTTCTAAGAAAAAAATAACAGTTCACTATTGTCTGCCTTTAGAAAGTAGAAAAGCGCCCTGGCTGGAGTAGCTCAGTACATTGAGCACTGGCCTGTGAACCAAAGGGTCGCCAGTTTGACTCCCAATCTATAGGGGGACATGCCTAGGTTGTGGGCCAGGTCCCAAGTAGGGCTGAGTGAGAAACAATCACACACTGATGTTTCTCTCCCTCTCTTTCTCCCTCCCTTCCCCTCTCTAAAAATAAATAAAATCTTTAAAAAGAAAGAAAGAAAGAAATCCCATTCTAATAAATAAATAAACAAACAAATAAAGTATAGAAAAGTGACGTCCAATAGAAATTCCTACAATGGAAATGTTCTCTGTCAATTATGGTAGCCACTAGCGACATGGAACAGGTCACTGAGGAATGGAAATAAATATATACACCTAGGAAGTTTGTAAACACCAGTTCAACTCAATACTTCAATAAAGGAACTCTAAAATTTCAAGAAGTAAACTAAAAGCACAAAGAGCTACAAGAGAAAAAATGTGAATATATATTTAATGCTACCAAACTATAAACTTAAAAATGATGAAAAAGGCCCTGGCCGGGTGGCTCAGTTGGTTGGAGCATCATCCGCACACCAAAAGATTGCAGGTTCAATCCCCAGTCAGGGCACATACCTAGGTTGCAGGTTCAGTCCCTAGTCCGGGTGCACACAGGAGGCAACCAAATCAATGTTTTTTCTCTTGTGTCATCACATCAATGCTCCTCTCTCTTCTCTCTCTCTCTCTCTCTCTCTCTCTCTCTCAAAAAACAGATCCCCAAGTGAGGATTTAAAAAAATGATTAAAAAGGTAAAAATTTATGTTATACATCTTACTATAATAAAAATAGATGTTTTATTAAGCCTAATAAAATAAAGATCGTGAAATTAATAATTACTCTTTAAAAACATTAACTGTAGGGAGAGAATGATGGACAGATAGACTGAGATAGATGGACACGATGCTAGTGGGAAGTAGTGCAGAGTAATAAGTAAGAGCATAAATTTTGATATGAGAACAGGTTTGAGTCCTGGCAACAAGTGTGTTAGCTTAGCAAGTGACTTCATGTCTCTGAGCCAATTTCCTCATCAGTAGATTGTTGTGAGGATTCAGTGAGATGATACACTCAGGGCAGTGCTTGACAGCTGTGATCATTATCAGTGAGAGAGCAGCCCTGGCTGGTGTGGCTCAGTGGACTAAGTGCCCGCCTACAAACCAAAGGGTCGCCAATTCGATTCCCAGTCTAGGGCATGTGCCTGGGGTTGCCAGCCAGGTCCCCAGCAGGGGGCGTGCAAGAGGCAACCACACATTGATGCTTCTCTCCCTTTCTCCTTCCCTTCCCCTCTCTAAAAATAAATAAATAAAGTCTTTTTAAAAAGAATACCAATGAGAGAGCAGAAGCAGCAACCATGGAGCCAGGGTCCGGTGGAAGGGAGAAGCATTCACCAGACAAACAGGGCTATTTCAGAAAAATATGCAGAGGAAGGCACATGTAAAAGGCACGAACAGAGAGAGGAAACAGAACATCACCTGGTACTTTGATTTGACTGGAACCCTTGCCAGAGCCATATCATAAAGTGTTTTAACTGTCATACATGAAGAGTTTTTTGGCTTCTTGTCTGTAGGCAACAGAGTCACTGAGGAAAGGAAATAAACACACATACCTAGGAAGTTTATAAATACCAGTTCAACTCTAACTACTTCAGTATAGGGGCTCTAAAATTTCAACCAGTAAACTAAAAGCACAAAGAGCTAAGAGAGACAGACAGACAGACAGACAGACAGCTTTGTGGAGGTAGCCAACATAAACATAGCCCATCCACAGCTCCTTAAATTCTAAGAACTCTTCCCATTTTCCAGGGCCCTCCGGCAACTCTATCTTCTAGGCTTCTCTTGGTACAATGAATGGATTGGATGGAGGCTGCGAAGGACTATGGGGGACTTTTGTTTGGTGTTTTTTTTTGGGGGGGGCTGGGTTGAGTATCAAACATTAGCTAGCCAGACCATGGTATGCCTCACAGCCAGGCTTGCAGAGGGAAAACTAGTCCCAGAACCAAGCAGATAAACACTTTTCTTTGGATTGGCTGAGCATTAAGCTCACATCTGCCTCTTTCTGTTCCATCCAGTGAATGGGGTGTCACTTGGGCCATTAGCTTTTGTTTCTCACAGGCAACCTGAAAAACATCTTTCAGCAGTAACAAAATGCTTTTCAATGCAGGAACATAGCACCACAAGTCCATAAGCAAAAGCTGGTTGGCACAGCTTCAAGTCATATTTCCCATTCTCCACCTACAAATGTCAAGGTCGCATTTTTCAAAGTGCAACAAAAACAATGCCCTTTTTTGTAATGTTATTTTCTTGATGTGAATCCTAGGGGTAAAGAACAGGAGTGGGGGAAGCCAAGGATTCTCAATTATATAACCTATTGTGCCCATGTATTTGCTCAGCTTAAATGCTGCTTACAAGAAGTATCTACATTTCTATGGAAACACTAATAATTTCCATCTGATCAACCTACATCACCTTTCATAGTTTTTCAGGCTTCCAGCTTTGTAATTACAGCCTTGAAACCAGACCGAAGGCAGAAAAGCCAGCCCAAGATTATGACATTTCAGTTTTAAGAAATTTTTTAAAAAATGAAAACAGTACACAGCTTCAAGGCTGTGACTACAGAATCAGAGGATGAAAACAGTTTAGGAAGGCAATTCGGTTTGATGAGTCAGAGGTCATTAGTGTTTCTATGGAAATATAGTACAGGCATTTCTCAGAAAACTGCATGTACTGATGAGCCTCTGACATTTTTCATTTACAATTTCTGTTCCCTAGCGTAACAAAAGAGATTGTTCATAATTCTTCATTCAGCCTGAACGTTAGAGAAATTTCAAAATGCACACATACAAAAAATTTGTAAACGAATCTGTCGGTTGCCATTTATTAAATCTGTACTATATGCCAGGCATTGGCTTGATGCTTTACACGACTCTTACTGAAAGTTCCTACTATTACCTCCGTCTTACAGGTTTAAGAGATCTGAATTCCGTTACATGGATAGAACCACGAAAATCAAAACAAGATAATGAAGTCAGAGCAGTTTGGCTAATACATGCTTTGTAACACCCAGATAGGTGAGAATTTAAAGTTATTTCAAAACACAAACCCTGATACTCTCCCAAAAGCAGAGCCTTAGAGTCCAAGAGCCTCAGATGAACCTCCTCCTGAATAATCCAAGAGTTCCATCTCAGAAGCAGCTACAGCAATTTCACCAATCATAACAAACCAAAATATAAAACTTTAAATGAATAAATAAAATTAGACAAGAACTAGCTTCTTTTGAAAAATTGTAAGTTGCTCCCAGTAGAAGTAAAGATTTTTTTGCTCATTTTCACTTCGAAAACTGTCTGAAGAAGAGTCTTACAGACCAAGTTCACTTGAACAGATGAGTCCAAGAGCTTTCAAGGTCATTTCAAGATCATTTCAAGATGGTATGAGCCCCATACCATCCAACAGATACTCTGATGGAACAGTAGAAGCCACCTCCGTGCAGGAAATTAGTAAGGATCAGATGCAACCAAGGAGATGCCTGTCCACAGCAGCAGAATATACCTTTTCCATATTCTCATTGAAAGCACCCGTATAAAAATGGAACAACATGGATGCATGAAGGGTCTTAATGATATTTGTTCTTTTGGGTCAATCCTGGAAATCTATCTGAAGAAAAGAGTCTGAAATGAATAGTACAAAATAGGAAGCCACCTAAAAATTCAACCTCAGGAGAATGATTAATGAAATTATGGTACCCTATTCAACAGAGTATTTATCAAACATTGTCAATGTTTATCAAGAGTTTATAATGGGCAAATACTATATTTAAAAACATAATATAAAACTGTACTCTTGGAATGAGCTCAGCTGTGTTCCAACACACATGTACAACATAAAAAGGCACATTTTGGTCTATTTTTCCCAGTGATTATATTACGTGTGGGGATCGTGGCTGGGTTTTTCCCCCTATACTACTTTTTTGATTAAAAATGTTCTTATAAACAGAAAAATGCACACTTCAAAAAATCCTAAGAACAAAATGATTTGGCTTAACCCTCTAAAATCAATCACGTCAAATGAAAGGAAAAAAACTACCAGACATTCTAATTCTCTAAATGCCTTTTGAATTACTTATTAGAGACACAATTCTGAGCACTAATCTTTCTGACACGGCAGTTAGTCATTAACACTAAAGCTCAGTACCATCTCTCATGTCCCAGCTTCAGAAATCTATTGTGTGGCAACAGAGATAGGACACCTTTAACCTTTCACCCAGGATATTTGAAATCTGAAGTAAAACTAGTTCTATGAAAAAAAACCCTTAAGAAATTTTTTTAAATGATTCAAACTTGAAGTCAAGATAGGAGGGCAACAACCAACAAGTTTAACCAATACATATCTAGCACTAAATACAAAGGACACTCCACAAACACGATTAAGGTGAGCCCTGGCCAGGTAGCTCATTTGGTACAGTGTCATCCCCATACACCAAGGTTATGGGTTTAATCGCTGGTCAGGGCACACGTAAAATCAACCAACGAATGTGTAAATCAATGTTCCCCTCTCTCTCTCTCTCTCTCACTCAATTTTTTTAAATGTTTTTAAAGATTATGAGTGGAATAAACTCCTGCCTCTTCTTAAATGCTAAACTTTCCTACATCGTAAAATGAAGCTCAACAAATATTTATCTATCGTTTTTTGAGGTATAGGGCATGCACTGTGGTGGATTACAAAAGGGATACAAAGATAAATAAAGCTGGCTACCTGCAGATCCTTACAACCCGAAAGGAAAAGTGGAAAACTGACTGGATATAGGAATTATGAAGTAAATGACCTAACAGAGGAAGTAGCAGCACTGGCCAAACAGCACTTACTTCTTCCTAGGGGGAACTGGAAAAGACTTGATGCCTCCAGGCACTTGAATCAGGCTAGTCAGGAAGGAAAGGGAGAATGTAAATACAGAAGGTCGTGAGCCACATGTATCTTTTGAATGTCCTTACCCACAGTTGGCAAATATTTCTCCCAAATGCAGTCATAACCTAAAAAATGAAGATTATACAGGTCTTACCTGACACGTTCTTTCCGTAAATGAAATCAAGGGGGCAAGAAGGGCCTTACCCCAGCCCACACACTACCCTCCCATCCTGGGATGAGATCATTTTATCTACCCACATGTTTTTTCACCTATACTTTCCCAACTGGTGACCCCCAAACTTTCAATTCCAAATGAGACTGTCCTCCCAAATCACAGACCCATCCATCCAAAGGCCTACAGCCAAGATCTCCTAGGTGTATCCTACATAGGCTCCAACAAATTCAACACGTCAAACTGAACCTATTATTTTCTCTTTGAAACCTGCTTCTATGTTCCCAACTCAGGTTCCAAGTACCACCAACTCCCATCTAAACCAGAGATTACCAGGGATTCCTCCTAGGCTCCCCACGTCACCATCCTCCCCCAAATCCTCACCCCAACCAATCTTATCATTCACCAAGGCATTTTCATTCTTCCTCAAATCTCCACAGACCTAGTGGGAGCCTCCTCACCACCCCAGAATCTTAGATTATTCTGTTCTCCCTGCTACCTTTCTTCTCTCACTTCCAGGAATTTAGATTTCCTAATCCACTAAAAACCCTCTGTTAGCAACTCATCTTCAATTCTTTAGCATGACATGCATGGCTTTAATTACAGAAATAAACAAATTCAATATATGAAGAGCTACTTCTTGCAATCTTTATCTCCCTGACACCTCCTGAAGCTTGAAAAGAGTAATACACAAATTCCTATTTCCAAACTCTAATTCTTTATACAGAAAAAAAATGTCTATGACAACTTTGGTATTAAAGCAATTCCCTAATATTGAAACATCAATAAAACGATATACAAGGTAGGCAAGTACCTGAACATAGTTTTGCTCTGGTGCAGTCAAACTTCCATATCTGCTGGTATCGAATCCATGGATTCATTCAACCAACCAAAGATCCAAAATATTCCAAAAAACAAAAATTCCCAGGAGTTCCAAAAAGCAAAATTTGCACCGAGCACTATACTGACTCCATGCACATAAAGTGATATGTAGGCTTACGCCATATAGAAACATAAGGTATACGCAAATACTATGCCACTCTCTGTAAGAGACTTGAGCAGCCACAAATTTTGGCATCCAAGGGGGATCCTGGAACCAATCTCCTGCGGTTATCAAGGGACCACTATACTAGTAAGTAATAAGCCATCTGTGCATAGCTGAGTGATCTACTGTGCTCCATCTTCTCTCCAATAAAAGGAGAAAGTCTGGCCAATTTTCTTAGTATTCCTTTCAGCTCTCAAGTCTACGAGTTTATCAAAAGTTGGCAGTTGTGTGTCCTAGGGGTGCAAATCATAATGTTAACCTCTGAGCAACCCTTAAGAGGTTGCCAAGATTCTTTGGTGTTTTTTTTTAACTGGAAGAAACCTTATAAATCATCCCAAATCTCTTCCACCCCACCCTAGCCCTCATTTTACAGGAGAAAGAAATTGTGTAAAGGCAGTAACATTTGCAGCATCTCTCTGTAACTTAACACTAATCATAGTCCTAAAGGCTTTGGCATTTTCCTAACCCCAAAATGGGAACAGCAATAATACTTACAAGCCACAGGGCTGTTGAGAGGATTAAATGAAACTCTAAAAATTTAAAGCACTCAAGAGAGTACCTGGCACACAGTAAATATTCAATAAGGGCTAGCCATTATTATCATAGTTGGTAAAGTCATTCTGATCTTCACCCTCCAAACTGCGAATTTAAGTTTACTCAGGAAACGGACTTCTTGATTTAAAAATGTAGACCACTTTGCAGCAGCTCTGGAAAAGCTACTCTACTCTGCACAAGCATAGGGAATGGGAGCTTTTATTAAGTCATCACTCAGTGCTATTACAGAGACTTGGCTTCTTGATGAGGCTACGGCATTCGTGTGAAAATTGACCTCTGGGTCAACCATTCAGAACTCAGATCACTGGACCAGTAAAATAAAATGATCAGGGCATGTTTAAGAATTACAGACAGTAGTTTACCCTGCCCTAACCAGGATTATACTCTACTCATATAATACATGCTTCCTTATAGTCTTTGATACCTATTATATAAGTTCTACCAGCTTACAGGTAAAGTTCTTTATCTACTGAGTTGGCCAAAAAGTTTGTTTAGTTTTTTTTTTCCATACCATGGCTCTTAGTAGCACTTAGTTGTCTTTAAGTTCATTCGAAACAATTTTGTTTTGTATTGTGACAGCTGTCATATCAGTGTACATTAAAAACACTTATCAAAACTGGTGAATTTTTGTGCAGCCACTTTAATATTGAAAGTGGAAGAAAATACACAACATTTTTAACATATAATGCTTTATTATTTCAAGATAGGTAAAAACACAACTGAAACCCCCAAAAAGATTTATACAGCATGTGGAGAACATGCTGTGACTGATTAAATGTGTCAAAAGTGGTTTGTGAAGTTCCTTGGTACTACTGACACTTTGGCCAAATAATTCCTTGCTGTGGGCTGTCTTATGCATTGGAAGATGTTTAGCAGCACCCCTGGCTTCTACCCAATAGAAGCCAATAGCAAGAGAGAGCCAACATACTCAAAGTATCCAAATCAATAAAGTTATTGGTGAAAATGAAAACTGTGTGTTTTATTTTATGGAAAAAACTAAATGGACTTCTTGGCCAACCCAATAGCATTATCATACATTAGCATTAGCACAAAGATGTTAGAGTAGCATTCTTACTTCCCTATTATCCTCCTCTACAGAAGCTGATGCTGAGAGTCCAAGAGTGTGAGCCCTAGAATCCAGACAGACCTGGATTTGAATCCCACCTCTCCCATTTACTGGACCAAATCACTCAGTTCTCTCATCTGCTAAATGGTGGTAATAACGTAACTCCCCTGATAAGACTGCTGCATATAATAAGCACACAGTCAGCACGTAATAAATTTCACTTTAAGAAAAAAGAAAAGGCAAATTTTTAACTACAAAATTTTCAGAGGAATACAATGGTCAGAGACCAAGTATTAATTAGGCTAATTTTGCATATGAATAGAGTTGCTAAATCACAATCAGCTAAGAAATTAGTTTGAGACAAAAACAGGAAGAACAAAAATAGTGCAATGTATGCTCTAAGCAAGAAAGAAATTAAGTTTTTGTTTGTGACTTACAATTTTAGTGGTAAAATTCTAGACAGAACACATAAATTGGTAATAAAATTTCAAACTCTTGGTTTGAAGTCTCTACTAGTATACTTTATACCGAGACATGCTGATAAATCTTACCCTTGGCTAAGCTCTGGGTTGAAACCTGAGGTTGAAAGTGTCTTAGAGCATTGAATTATATATTTTGGTTTATGCCAAGTATTAGAAAACTTTTATTAAGATATGAATGAACCCAAGTTTGGCACAACCTACACTACATCGTCTGGCCCCTGGGACTGGACACCCATTAAGACTTCCAGCCAAGATGGAGGCCTAAGTAGATATACTTTGCTTCCTTGCACAACCAAAAGAAGGACAATAACAAATTTAAAAACAGAACTGCCAGAAAATCAAACTGTATGTAAGTCCAACAACCAAGGAGTTAACAAAGACACATTCATCCAGACGGGGAGAAGGGGTGAGACAGGCAGCTGGGGAGGAGAACCTGCAGCACGGCAGCGGCAGTGGCTGGAGGACGCAGGTGGGCAAGGCGGCAGCTTGCAGACCGGATGATCCTACAACTGCATGAGGATAAACCAAGATGAACTGGGGAGCAAGAAGGACCATGCAACCCAGGGTTCCAGCATGAGGAAATAAAGCCTCAAAACCTCTGATTGGAAAAATCTGTGAGGGTTGTGGCAGTGGGAGAAACTCCTATCCTCACAAGAGAGTTCTTTAGAGAGACCCACAGGGTCCTCCTACAATGTACACAAACCACCCACCCAGGAATCAGCACCAGAAGGGCCCAATTTGCTTGTGGGTAGTGGGGAAAATGACTGAAAGCCAGCCCAGAGCTGAGCAAGAGGCACTGTTCCCTCTCAGACTCCTCCCCAACATAGAGCCCCACAATGCAGCAACCTGGGTTGCCCCGCCCTGGCAAATACCTAAGGCTCTGCCCCTTACTAAGTAACAGGTGTGCGGAAACAAAAAATATGGCACCAATGAAAGAAAAGATCAAAGCTCCAAAAATAGAACTAGGTGATAATGCGAAATAGAACTAGGCGATAATGCGATAGCCAACCTATCAGATACAGAGTTTAAAACACTGCTAATCAGGATGCTCACAGAAATGGTTGAAGATGGTCACAAAATAGAGGAAGAAGTGAAGGCTATACCAAACGAAACAAAGGAAAATGTACAGGGAATCAACAATAAAGGGAAGAAAACCAGGACTCAAATCAATGATTTGGACCAGGAGGAAGAAATAAACATTCAACCAGAACAGAATGAAGAAACAAGAATTCAAAAAAACCGAGGTGAGGCTTAGGAACCTCTGGGACAACTTTAAATGTTCCAATTTCTGAATCATAGGGGAGCCAGAAGTAAAAGATGAAGAGCAAAAAATTAAAAACTTATTTGAAAAAATAACGAAGAACTTCCCAAACCTGGCAAAGGAAACACTTTCAGAAAGTCCAGGAAGCTCAGAGTCCCAAAAAAGTTGGACCCAAGAAAGCATTACACCAAAGCACATCTTAATTAAACTACCCAAGATTAAAGAGAAGGAGAGAATCTTAAAAGCAGCAAGAGAAAAGGAGACAGTTACCGACAAAGGAGTCCCCATAAGACTTATCAGCTGATTTCTCAAAGGAAATCTTGCAGGCAAGAAGGTGCTGGAAAGAAATCTTCCAAGTTATGAAAGGCAATGACCTACATCCAA
Organism: Carollia perspicillata; assembly: GCA_004027735.1. NCBI lineage: Eukaryota > Metazoa > Chordata > Mammalia > Chiroptera > Phyllostomidae > Carollia > Carollia perspicillata. The sequence goes on along the minus strand of PVKM010010761.1, from coordinate 18,737 downwards.
GATTACTCTACGCAGCAAAGCTATCATTTAGAATGGGAGGGCATATAAAGTGCTTCTCAGATAAGGTCAAGTTAAAGGAGTTCATCATTACCAAGTCCTTATTATATGAAACATTAAAGGGATTTACGAAAAAGATGATGACCAAAAATATGAACAGTAAAATGACAACAAACTCAAAACTATCAACAACTGAACCTAAAAACAAAAACAAACTAAGCAAACAATGAGAACAGACACAGAATCAGAGAAATGGAGATCACATTAGTGGGGAGGGGGAAGGGGGACAATGGGGGAAAAGGTACAGGGAATAAGAACCCTAAATGGTAGGTACAAAATATACTGGGAGAAGTTGAGAACAGTATGGGAAATGAAGAAGCCTAAGAATTTGTATGTACAACCCATGGACGTGAACTAGGGTGGGGGAATGATGGTGGGAGTAGCATGCAGGGTGGAGGGGAATAAAGGGAAGAAAAAAAATGGGACAACTGTAATAGCATTATCAATAAAAAAAATTTAAAAAAAAAGAAACTCATTAAGAATACACTTCACAAGATGATTTATCAAGAATCATGGTAGTCCTGACCAGTGTGGCTCAGTTGGTTGGGTATCATCCCAAAAAGCAAAAAGGTCACCAGGTTCAACTCCCCAGTCATAGCACATGCCCGGGTTTAGGGTTCAGTCCCCAGTGGGGGCATATGCAAGAGGCCACTGATCAATGTTTCTCTCTCACATCCATGTTTCCCTCCCTCCCTCCCTTCCCTTCTCTCTAAAAATAAATAAATAAAATCTTTAAAAATATATATTTTAAAAAGTCAGGGTAAATATTCAAAGATATGCCTAACACAGACAAAGTACAGTAAGATAGAGGAAAATCAATTTGCAAAGTAAACTCCCTGAATAAGAACTCTTCCATCTTTAGATCTGCATATTATCATAACTGATTTCTAAGAAAATTCCTCATGATTTCTTTCCAAGTACAAAATGTTTCTATGAAGAATTGCATAGCTGTTACTTAAAATGATTCAGAATGAAATCTTTTTCTTATGTAATAGTGGAACAAACTTGTTAAATAAGAGAACTACAAAATTCTTCCTTATGTATTCTTACAAAGCAACTAACACAATACAAAATCAAGTAAGAAAAAAATGACAGTAGAAAATGTTTTTTCCTATTCAGAAAGTTTTAAAGATTAAAAATCAAATTAAGATGTACATAATCTCTTTAAGTAATAGAATTTTTAAAATTCAAACTATAATCTAGACTCCTATTATCTCCACTGGAATATAATGCAATAAAATGTTAATTAAATGTATGATTATTTTAAATGTAAATTATAAAACTATGAAAGACAATAAAATCAAACAAATTGCCTTTTATTGCTCTGAAGATAACATCTGTTTCAAAAACTGCTGGCAATTTCCTTTTTCAAATTTGCTTTTATAATATTATCCAATTAGAAAACAAAGAAAGGTTTATAACGTCTTTAAAGGTGTTTCAATAAATATGTAGGCATACAAATACCTACAAAATTACTGTATGTTTTACACCCAACTCCTAGAATTCAGTAAGCAACAAGAAATGTCATGTTTGGAGAAAGACCTGATTTCTCTAAGACGAAATCCTATCTCACCATAGTTAAATGGGGTGGGGATCAGAAAAATGCATCTAAAAATCTCCTCCTCTACACCACCCTGGGGTCAGCTGAATTCTCCTAGAAAATGGGGAAGGAAAAAAGAAAAGGTGAGGAAAGAGGAAGGCAAAAGGAGTGATGAAAAGGGAGGAATGAGAGAAGAAAACAGGAGGAGAAGGGTAGCCTCAACAGTAAGGTCTGTGAAACTAGCGATTCAACTTGGAACAAGTTCCCTCGTGTGGAAAATGAGCACACCATCACCTGTCAGTGTTCCCTAGAGTGAGGGGACCACTGGAAGACTTTTCGTGTAAGTAGTGCAAAGAGAAAGCATTTTAAAACATTCCAAAGTCGTTACCTTTTCAATTCTCTTTCAATCCTTCTAATCACATCAGAAGAAACATCTCTTGTTTGGTGCTAGTTTGTCTATTACCTCTCTAATGCTTGTTAATCACCCTTCCTAAAAAAGACCTGACCAGAGAGACTCTTAGCTAGAATTTAACACCATGTTATTTTTATTAAGTTTATTTTTACTGTTACCTTCTATTTATGACAAGTTTTTTCATTTAGTATCATGACAAATTTCCCTTTAAAATAAATATTGGGATGCAAAGCATTAGCTATCTACCCAATAGTTAAAAGGTTAAATAAACAATGTGTTAGGAAATGACGAAAATCATGATGGTGATATAGGAAAGGCTAAAGTTTGAAAAACACTGGTTTAGTGGAATAGTGGCAAGTTATTTTCAACTCTAAGCCACAGTTGACTCATCTGTAATATGGGACTATCACCACATATCAAAGAAAAGTTGCGGAAAGGATTACATCAGTTTGGTACAGTGCCTGACACACAGTGAGCACTCACCAACCATTTGTTCCCTTCTCCTTTTAAGGGTATAACCAGAAGGCCCTTTTAGAGACCTCCGAGAGGTGGGGGGTGGGGAGGCCAGGCTTCCTGTGTGTTACAGACGGGAGCATTTGTTCTGGTTGTGATACTTCCCACAAAGAACCTCCAGGGACAAGGCCTTGCTTTTTACTCCCATAAAAGCCGCAGTTTACTCTCCTAAAGCTCATAATTCTAGTTACAAGCAACTGGAAATACTAAAGTGCTTCAGAAAAGTGATACATATCTTAAATCACTGAGAAATCAGACCCTAAAGGGTAACAAGAAAGGCAGGGCCATTTTGTAACAGATGTCCAAGCTAAAAGAAGGTGTTTCACATGAGCAAATTTGACAATGCTGTAATGCAGGGGTGTCACTCATTTTCACCAGGGGCCACATCAGCCTCGCAGTTGCCTTCAAAGGGCCGAATGTAATTTTAGGACTGTATAAATGCAACTACTCCTTAACTAGGGGCAAGGAGCTCGGTGCTGCCAAGGGGTAGAAACAAGGTGCTGGGCTGGATAAAACAAGGTGGGCCTTGTGTTGGCCACATGTGTTGTAATGGATGTTCCATAAAACCACCTTGGTCGCTTCATCACTTGCTATTGCCCAACTAGAGCCCAAAGGTGAGAAAATCCTGGGGGTTTAGGTGTGGGACAGTTCCCACTTCCCTGAGTAGAAGTGCTTAGAAAAAAGGAACTGAGTACTTTAGTAAGTCCAACTATTGTGTAGTAATAGGTACTTTATTTTACATACACTGCCTAATTTCTCCAAACATAACTGTGAGGTAATTCCAAGTCAATTCACGAAATGGCCGTATCTTCAAATGGCCAGTTCTCTAAATTTACCAAAATTTTGTTTTAACTACTTAGTGAGTTCACAATAATTTGTTTTGAGGGGGCAATTTAATTAACTTTTAAAGACTGCTACCAAATTAAGAATGACGGGACAGCAGCATTTGCAAGAATGTTTCATTTGCCTCTACCCCAGTTCTATGCTGCTCGGAATGGAGAGCCTGGGCAGAGAGAGGAGCTCTACTGCAGAAAGATACAGCAGGGTCTGAGCCTCAGGCGATGGGGACCAGACAGGGCAGGAAAAGAGGGAGAAGGAAAAGAGGGGAAATGGCAGGACAGCAACGAAGGAGATGGAAAATGATGACAAATTCTGTAAGTTCAGATTCAGCAAATTGATTTTGTCGAACTGGATACTGGGGAAACTGAACACACTTGGCAAGCTAGTTTCAATGTCGTAGATTTCGGTAAACTGGCTTGTTTATCTATGAACCAGGTGATAGTAAGAAAAATTGAGAAATGTTAAGTAATGCCCCTGAAATGTGGCACAGCTACATTCTAGGTGCTTCACACCCAACCTCTTTTCCTTCTCCAGGAGTCTCTACGTGGTGGTTCTTTGTCCTTTCACCACCGCCACCTTCCTCCCCTCTGCCCCACAAAAAATCACAAAAGTAGGAGAGAAAGAATTTAAAACCAGGTCTAATTCTAAAGCTCATGCTCTAACACACCTAGTTACCACTACATAATAGCAATTTACCAAAATAATTTTAACTGCCACCTCCATCAATGCAGTTTTGTCTGCCACATTATAATAACCACTTACTCTACAACAGAGTATCTGCTATTCCAAAGTGGAGTGGAATTGTTGACAGACTAAATTAGAATAATTTCAGGAAAAAGTCAAATGTTTATGTTACTTTATTTTATTTACTTATTTTTAGAGAGAGGGCAAGGGAGGGAGAAAGAGAGAGAGAAACATGGGTATGAGAGAGAAACATCCATTGGTTGCCTCTCCTACACGCCACGCCCCACAACCTAGGCATGTGCTCTGACTGTGAATCCAACCAGCAACCTTTTGCTTTTCAGGACAACACCCAACCGAGCCACACTAGTCAGGGCAAAAGTCAAAACTTTAGAGATATTATTTTATTTAGCCTGGATAATTGTATTATATATATAATTTCAGAACAAATATTGTAAAATTAAAATCGCTTAAGAAACCTGGTTGCCATATTTACAGATCCCAAACTGGCAATCCCTGCTGTCCTCTACAACTTCTTCCTTTCATCATGTTGGTTACACACACGTGCGCATGCGCATACAATTTTCTGATCAATTAATTCTACCAAAGTCTGGGCTAGTTAGTTTCTTTTTTTTTTTTTAAGATTTTATTTATTTATCTTTAGAGGGGAAGGGAAGGAGAGAGGGAGAGAAATATCAATGTATGGTTGCCTCTCATGCGTCCCCTGCTGGGAATTGGCCTGCAACCCAGGCATGTGCCCTGACTGGGAATCGAACCACAATCATTTGGTTCGCAGGCCCACGCTCAATCCACTGAGCTATGCCAGCCAGGGCCTGGGCTAGTTTCATTAAATAAATGTAAAAATAATTCTAAAATCTACAGATCCACATTAAGATATCAGTGCTTGCTCAAACTATTTGCCAGACTCTTCAGGGATTTATCACGTTTATACTGATGCTAGGAGACATAACCTATCTCACCCACTGACACATAAAACCTGACTTTTCATACAGCAATTAAGCTTCCTTCTATCAATCAGATAGTAGTATCTCAAGGATCTCTAAACAACTAAAAGTACATCCTGCCCTTTATGGTAAGCAGAAAAACTCTCTATTCCATAGATCTTATGACATAGTTCATATATAAAGCATTTTTAAAATATTAATATTTTTACTTTTACACTGAGAATAATCAAAAATTTTCACTAGCAAAGTTACCTTTCCTGTAAAATATTTTAAGAACTAAACTGGTACTTTTAAAAAGCATTAAACATTTGTTGTGATTCCCCATTGGCTTCAAAAATCTCTTTGATGTTAAGATGGGGAAAGAGATCTTTTCAGCAAATCTGAATATTGCAAACTGACACAATGGAAATGCCACCCGACCTTAGAAAATTTCAAGTATGTATTTTAAATGCTTAATGAAGAGATGACAAATTTAATTTTTAAAGTCCATTTCAGGGGTTTCTTTTGCACTTAAGAGTGCCTCTTTAATTATCTCTGATCTTCAATGTACACCCAAGGCCTCTTTAATTATCTCCGATCTTCAATGTACACCCTTAATGTTTTAGCAAATAGAATGCAATTCTACCTAACCTCTTTTGAAATCAACAAAAGCTATAAATTTAACTCAAGACAGCTTTTGTAGTTCAGTTAGACTCAAGGTCATCTCAAGGCTTTTAATTACTAACCAGGATTTGAGGAGGTTTGCAATTGGTATAGCTGAGGGAAAGAGCAGCTGGCTTATTCACTGTCTTATTAAAGAGCATTATAAAAACTGAGTCTTGGCAAATTGCAACTTCTCTGACCACCAGTGGTGCGCACAAAGAAGCAGAGCAAACGATCTTCATTCATGTTTACTCTCAATCAACATAAACTTTAAAAATTACTAGAAGACTCCTTAATTTTAATTTCAACAAATATGAGTTATGATTTAATTTAAAATTTGTAGACAGCCAGTTTCCATTCTGAAGCCACCCTTGTTAAAAACTGTGAATGCCTTTCAAATTAGCCTAATATTTATTTAGGGCTCTTCACTATCAAACCCTGTGCAGGATCAGCGTATACGTCAGCCACTGAAGAACCCATGCAGATTCTTCAGACTTCTAAGGAGTAAGTTTAACTTCACTCTTCATGCACTTACTTTCTACTCAAATTCAGTTGTAAGTTTCAGACTTACTGTCCTGAAGTTTCAGGAGGGAAATGATATAGTTGTGTGACACAGACACTCACTCACGATCTATCCTGAGATTTTTGGAGGCAACCAGAGAAGGCTCGAGAGTCTTCCCCACCCATTCTCCCATAATCTGTAACAGAGAGAAGGCAGCCACAGAAGAGACCCTAAGCACTGCTCTGACCAGGCTAGAGATACTGCGGTGGGGGTGTGGGGCCCGGTACCGGAAATCTAAAGGATTCAGAGGAAAAAAAAGCATTGAGAATGACTATATCTGTCGCCCCAAAAATGAGAACAGAGCGACTAGCCTACCACAGTGCCTTAATTCTATCTCAAGTACCAGGCATTTATTAAAAAAATAAGTGCTGCTGACAGCCCTAGATTTTATTATACAAGATAATCTTCGCGTAAATTAAACTGGTGGTTGGCAAAGGTACATAAGTACTTCTAAAAAGTATTAAGCATCTTTGCACAGGGGCAGAATTGCAGCCAATGAGGTTTATCCAAGGCGTGATTATTGACAATTGAAAAAAATAATAAAAAAAAAACAAGGAAAAATAAAAAACTATCCCTCCAAAATAAGCCAAAAATAAAAGAAAGCATAAGAAGGTCTGGGCAGTACTGTTTTAGCAGGAAGAAACTAAAAACTCTCTCACTGTCCAACAATAAAAAACAACGGGTTGTCATATAGCTATTATAAATTTTAAATAATTTCATGTTGAGTAAGTTCCTAACGTAAGAAAAATAAAGTTTTAAACAAAAAGCATAAAACAATGACACACATAATCATGACAAGCAAAAAAAAAACATAGGATTTGAAGTCCAGAAGAAAACGTTAAGAAAATTTTAATGAAAGTTGCTTGGAGACAAGATTATAGGTAATTTCCCCTTAATTTTCTATATTTTCTATAGTGACCAAGTATTTCTAATTTTAAAAACATTAGATTCCCTACGCAGTTGACACCTAAGGACCTAAGGGCCACAGGCAATTCAAGCACAGAGCTGAGCGATCACACCATTTAACATTTAAATACAAGATACAGCTAATTCCCGCCTGCTTTTATTTATATGCAAGCACTTCCCACTGTGTTCCCCTGGCTGTGTCCCTGGACAGGACTCTGAGCTGCTTTAGAAACAAGGCACTGGAAGCCCTGGGTATTCTCCAGCCTGGAGCCCCGTCTATGCTCATGAAAACTAGCTGTGGAGAATACATGTACAGTGCTTCACATATTTCATATTACCAATAAATGCTCAGTAACTGTTTTCTTATTAATGAGCACACTACATGAAAACCAGACTTACTATGAAAGATTTTGAAAAGGCTCAAAGCGAATACAAAGTTTTATCTTCAAAAGTTAAATGCATTTCTTCACCATAGTGCTCCTTCCAGTAACCGCTTGCCACCAGAATTCCAACCAGCCCAACTATCTTTCAGATTTGATCTGTCAGCAAGCAAGCAAATATTTTTTGTAGAAAAGCAATTGTAATTTCCCACATTAGGTGATTGATTAAGTTCTCTCCTCTAAAAGGCTGATTGGTTTCCTGGTGCCAGTAAAATGATTGATGAATATTTCAACTGCAGCTCCCTTGTTGCCCCCCCCACTTCACCCCTCCCCCATGTGCTGCCACTCCTTTCCTGCTGGGTTCTCTTTTTACAGACCAACAGCATTTAAGGAGGTTTTGCCCTTTTCCTTAATGAATCCACATTCTCAAATGTGGCATTTAATCTTAAGAGGATAGAACTCTTCTCAACGTTGAATGAGTTTTGCAGATAAAAATCCTTTCACAAGGAATGAGGGGAAACTCTGAAATTAACTACTGGTTTGATTCAGTGAATGAAACTTACAAAAGAGAAAGTGTGCCATAAAGGGGTTACAAATAGGAAGAAAGTTATGTCAAAAAAATAAAAAACTACGTCTAATTTCGAATTTACATTATCAATTATCAAAACACTGGAACCTTAGCTGCAAACATTTCTTTAAAGTGAACCTGGAGAATGGAATTCACATGTAAAGTATGTAACCCTACAAACTTTAAAGCACCCAGGAACTCTAAAATCAAAACAGGGTAACAGTGTAAATGTTCTTGGAGGGATGACTGAACAGTATATGAAACCAAAATCATCCCAGAGAACCTGGCTGTTAGCACCAGTTAGGTGCTTCAGTCAGGGCTTTCCCAAATTTCAATTTCCTGTTTTACCAATTCATTCCATCATCAAGATGAAAAATCTCCTCAGGAATTACCTAATATGGCTCCTTCACTTTACAGGTGGGCCCACAGAGATGTGCCTTTTTTAACAGAGCTAAATCAGAACCTGGGCAAAAGGCAGGCCCATCAACTCTTTCCTGGACCTCCTCTCCCAAATCTTTTCCTACTCAAACTACATTGCTACCACAATCTATTAACCCCCATAATCTATTAACCCCCACTGCCACATCTTTCTTACTCTCTCTTTGCCAGGAAATCATGTTCTATATTTTACAAACTTTGGACAACTCGGTCTTACATTTCCATTTTCAAAGAGTCACGTCAACTTTCCTGGACTGGTTCTCCTCTCTTTCACACAGCCAGCTTTTGTGTGGCAGCAGGGGAAAAGGTACAAGAGACAAAGGCCATCTTTTCCTAAACTGCACTTCCCAATGCAGTCAAGCACTTTCGTATCTGGTATATCTAGTCACTTTAGTTACAAGAAGAGCCACGATTCTGAACAAAAGCTACATTCTAATTCTAGCAAGACCCATAAAACCTTGGATTTAGCTTCGACACTCTTGACTTATATACTGGCCTCAGTTACCTAAAGTAACTGAAAAGCACATTCCCTTCCCTTGTAGCATTTTGTAGACTTCCTCTGACTACCGGCAAAGGACTCAGATTCCTTTCTTTCATTCATTCAACATTGAAGAAACACCAAATCGTTGTGCATAGTGCTCAGGATATACAAACAAGATATGGCATCCCTTCCTTGAGTAGCTCAACCCCCTTTCTTCCTCAGCACCCCTTACATTCACGAAGGACTGTCCCTGATTCTGCAAAACTATTTTCTGGTCACTTGTTTTCTGGTTGGTTTATTAAACCCAACATAAAAGAAAAGTCACTTGCAACTTTAAGAGTGGATCTTTATTGTGAGTGGATCTAATCTACAGGCAGTTGATTTCTGGGCCTCCTGAACAACTGTAAATGGCCCAGATTAACAAATGCTTGCTTGGGGGCAGACACTATGCTTGGCACTTTGCAGACTTTGTCACTGATCCTAGCAACCCTAAAGTAAATTTTAGAAACGTCACAGTGGGGGGGGGCGGGGGTTAAATCTAGGAAACAAATTATTAATGCTGTTGCTGTGAAATCTGGGGCTTAAGTTCTGTGGCCTTCCGTTTTCTCATCTGTAAAATGGAGATGATAAAACACCTACTTCATAGGGTTATGAAGATAACATGAGTTAATACATATAAGGTGCTTAGAATATTATATATGGCACGCACTATATAAATGTTAGCTGCTATTATTAAATGAGAACACTAAAGTTCAGAGAAGTCAAGTGACAAAGTCACATAGCTGTGATCTTTGTTCTGCCACACTCCCGAGTCCCTGTTCTTTCCCTCTCACACCACCTAACAAAAATCCGTCCTCCCCGGCGGAGACTACTACTGCCACTTCCAAAAAACAAAGCTCTCTAAATAGGTATCAGTGGGGGGTTTCCCCCAGGTGGTTTATTATCCTGCTAAAAGTGCATTTTAGAGGAAGGGTTGTAAGGCTAGAAAGGAAGTCTCCTGACAGGTTAGATTTCAAAAGTACAGCAAAAATATGGAAGAAATAAAAACAAATGTGCCTCAATTGCTAAGTTTAGAAATTAAAGCTGAAACTTAAAGCGATTGATTGAACTCATCTGATGAAGAATGCATTCAAAGATGTCATCTGAAATCTAAAATAAAATCCAAGCATTAAAATGAAAAAGGAAAGGACTGTTTCTTCTTGTGACTAAATTGCAACTCCTACAGAATACAAAAATGCTTGAAAAGGTACATTACGTGACACTCCAAGAACATCAAGATAATTACAGAGCTCTCAGAAAGGAAGCCCAAATATCTCACCTATCTTTCATCACCCACCAAGCTTCATCTTAAATTCTGATCCAGTAACTCCTTTTTGTTATTCACATTGTCGGGTGACATTTCTTCTGCTAGCAAGCTCTCTACAGAATGAGTTCTACCTAGCAACTATCATAAGAAATAAATCCCTAACTGTTTAACAGCACAGCAATTGACTTGCACTAAAATGTTACTCACACTAGGAAAGGATATTCTTAAGCCAGAAGAGGAGATGCTTCTCCGACATGGACACTTCATTACCACCTCCCTCAGTGAAAACCAGGTTAAATGGCAAACCATCTACAGAATGACAATCGCAACTTTGGAAGACTCAAAGAAAATCAAAATGTCTACTGAAAGCAGATAAGCAAGCTATTCCTGATGGAAGTTCTGAAAAGCAAGGCAGAATTTTTATCTCTCACATATTTCATTATTTTTATAGCAATGACTCTTAATAGTAAGAAAGTATTTTTGTGTTGTCAGATTTATTCCCATAATTACAAATCTACCCTTTGTGGGGAAACAGGTTCTATTGGAAAATTTCTGCCACAAGATAGCTAACAGTTAAGCAACAGGTTTCAAGTAGCAGGTTACAAAGCCTTATCAGAGAACTCAGTGAGGGTGAACTACAACACACTTCATTTAGTCTCAGCAAAAAAAAAAAAAAAAAAAAGTATGAACTCATTTTCAAAATTTTTTCCTTCTGTAGCTCCTTTACAGAGGGCAGGGGGAAAGGAAATGAAAGAAAAACCTAAAGTAATTGAGTACTAGTAATAGTATCTGGTGAAATCACCATTTTCTTACATTTTAAGTTGAGTCCTTTAGAACAGAGGTTTTTATCACACATTTTAGTCTCAGTGGTATTAACCTATACATATTAACATAAATAACATTTTAAAAGAAAAGCAACTCTATTTTCCAACAAAACAAACATTCAGTGAAAAGAGTGGCACTTTCCATTTTTGCTCATCTCTAGACTCTCCTATATGTATTCAGTATGTTGTTATACTTGTGCACTGTTTTTGTTGAGGTGTAGGCAGAAAATCTGGCCTTACACAGACTTATATTTGGAAAAGGACGAAGTATGTGCTTATTAAAATAACTGTGAGGGTTTTTCTCAAGCAGCAGTTGAGAAAGGTTAAGTTCAACCCGAAATCTAAACCCGCATCAGTAAACTTTGTATACTGTGTTACATTAAAATCTATTGCTCTACATAACATTTTGAACAGATTTTTTACCCATGCAGGATTTCGTAACATCATATAATCAGATATTTGGGAAATATTTCTTCACTGAAGTAAGATGCTTTTTAAAATGCTGACATTTAATCACACAATATCAAAAAAATCACAGTTGTTAAACTCATCGTCAGTCTCATCCATAAAGGCTTTAAGTATTGAGATGCCATCAAGCTCAAAGTGACAGGTACAAGATTTCCACAATTCTGCTGCTGCTGCTTGAAAGCTCAAATTTTATTCACTGGCAACAGATACTGGCAGTTTTCCTTGGAGTTGCAGGCTCACTGTTTGTTTTCCAAAAAATGATCTGCCAAACACCCAAATCTGAATAAACCATAGTTTTATCTATTTTTCTTTCAAGGTGGTGGGGGCAGCTAATTCAGCTCACAACATAATGAGCTGCACAAGCACTTTTCCTTAAAAGGACGATTCTATTTTGATATGCAACAGAAATGCTATGTGTGTACCTGCCACAGAATATCAAAAACAAGTATACTCAAGGGTTGAGTGGTATTCATTTAATAAAATTAATCGTTTTTACTCTCCCACCTAAGACATTCTTAAGTGAAAATGCTTTTCTTTTTTTAAATAAAAGTATATGGAGGTGAAGACTACATAAGACTACTGCGACAGTTTGGTTCCTTATTTTTCTGCTAAGGTACCAACAGTTTTTATCTACCATTGTTTTTGCAACATCAGTGCAAATATCAACAAGGTAAAAAAGGCAAGTAATGTCAGTATTATTATAAAAATACTTTTGAGCCCAAGAGCTTCCTTGAAAGGGTCTCAGGGACATCCCCAGAGGTTCATGGATCACAATGTGAAAGCTACTGGTTTAAATAAATAATACAATAAACAACAAACTTAGTGACTCAATAAGTGGGAAGAGATTAAGTCTGAAATAATCCAGAAATGACTGATCAACAAATGATGAATGGAAGAAAATAATACAATCCAACTAAGTACTACTGCATTAATCATTTATAAGTTTAAAAAGCAAGAGATAAGGAAGCAGGCTTCACAGAATTGTAGTGTCATCTTTTTTCTTTTGTGAGGGAAAAACTGTATGGCATAAACTGCAGTTAATTTATGTTTTCTTTAATACAAATACATGAGGGCTAAGACTACGATGAGCACTACCACCATTTGCTGCCCCGTGATAAAAAGAACACTGCATCTGATCCAGTATAGCATAAGGATTTTTTTTTAAAGATCAAGACAAATTTTTAATCCTTCCAAGACGATACAGCTTCAGGACTAAACTGAGTACATGAATTAAATAAAATTAACGTTTTTCTTTTTATTGAAGAGATTGGGGCAGCACTTAAAAATTACTTTTTTAAAATGAAAACTCGATATAGGTTAAGTAGCTCCCTTCACTATATCAGTCTGCCCTTCATTTTGGCACAGATTTGTCACTGAAATGTTTCCTCAGTCTTAAACTAAGACTCAAAGGAAATATCTATCATAGGAAGTTTAAACATCTGTTTAATCAATCATGTCCTTTTTCAATCAATGGTTTAAGAGAAAAAAATAAAGAACACGAATTTTGACACCACAATGATGGATTGAAAAAGCCAGCAGAACCCACTTGTAGACCTCTGAAATGCTTTTACAGAGAGATCTAAAATTCTACGATGCTATGAAACATAAGAAGTTAGAAATAAAAGGCCAAGAAGGCTATCTACCTCTTCTACATGAGGAATTTAGTAGTGCATGTCTCTCTCAAGTATAGTTCTTGAGTATATTTTTTAATGAATTATAAGTAATTTCCAATGCAAACAGCTGTTCAGGCAAGTATCTATGTTTGACACCACCACTACAGATGCAATAAGCTAAAGCTTATTATACAAACAATTCCCTCTGTCCCTATTACCAAATTCTTTATAATTTCTCACTGTGACAACGAAAGAAAAGTCACTATTCTGGTTCGAACCACCCACAGAGTATATCTTCAAATCAAACAGCCAGGATTTGTTTCCAGAATACATTACATGTTGCTGCCTAGGGAATTGATTTTGGAAACATTACACTTACCAGCTGACTTATCAACAGTGCCAGTAGAATTGACACCAACTTAAAGGCAAGAATCCTTCCAGAAAATACAAAAATATGCTGCTACTGCCATCTGTAGTTTATGCTTGAATAGCTTCCCCAGTGTCAACAAATTGAAAGGTGTACAGTTAGCAATTAGGATCCAAAGACCTCATTAAGTTGAAGATACTTTTTAAAGTTAACTTCATACAACAAATTGTAGCACTTATGTAGTATATGACAGGAGAATTTGTGGTTTTCTTTGTGAACTTATTATACAATGCTGAAGGGGAAAACCACAAACTGCCTTGAATGAAAATGGTTACAATGCATAAGGGCTAACTTTTGTTTTCCCCAAATTTCCACACTCCTAAGGAAATTCAAAAGAATGCTTCCTGTGAATTTATAATTAGGATGTCTTCTCCTGAAACAGTGATTGTCAATTATTAAAACATTCCCAAATTTTTTAAAACAACAAATGTACTTTTAAAGAAACCCTGGAATTTTCTACTTAGACATTGAGAGTTTGGTCAGTTTGCCTACTTGAAGTTAAATGTTAAAGGTTCAATTATTCCTATAGTTTTTCTAAGAAAAATTCCCAAACGCAAATGAAGGCTTAAGGCAGGCTATTTTCACAACTTATTTTCTCTCAGTTTGCTTTCTCAAATGACAACCACTGTAGCTTAGGGATCAAAAGATTTGGTGCGGCTGGGGGTGGGGTAAAAAGCAATTCAGCTCCCCCACCAGCCAGCTGAGGAAATCCTGGTTCTTTCCCCCAACCAAACCACTGTTAATCAGAATTACCGGGTTGCAGAGTAAAGTCTTATTTAAATAATCATAACCAGGGGAGAAAAACGTTTTCTTGAGAAGCTATTCTACACAGGTTACTTTTTAATAGCGGGTAATAAGGAAATAACGAAATAAAGTATAAAATGTTTTATTCTTTAAAATGAAGTTCTCTGTTCCACAGTTATTTCTAAACCACAATGAAAAGCAGGTTAGACACAACAGTTTTTTCTAATTTTCCATTATTAAGGAAATTAAGGTCTAACAGCCTTATCTTTTTTGTAAAGGCAAGCCATGTTGGAAAACAAGCAATAGGTAAATAGCAGACCGGACTTCATTCTATGAGTACTGTGCATCAAAGTTACATCCAGAGGTGTTGTTTTTTTTTTTAAGATTAAGCTCAAATGACTCTGAAACATCAACTCAACACAAGAAAAGGAATTACTGCTCAGTCAGTACTTCTTGCCGACTTTTAATAATTCTGGTATCTCTAAACCTTGTTATCAATCAAAGGCATCTGTAAACCTCTAAGAAATTACCTGACCCAGAATAGCTTACATTAAGAATGCAAAAGTTTAAAAGAAAACATTTTCTTTCACAATTTGTAAATATTTTCAAAGTATAACAGAGAATTGGGTGTACTGGATCACTACTCGTGTGGGCATATTCAATATTACCTTCTGTTTACAACTGTTTCAGAGACACTTTTAGTCTTTGCTGAAATGCAAGTTTTGTTTTTAGCTGTTGATTCGGAATTTTGATTTTTCTGATTATGACCCTTTCCTCCTGAAAGATGACTGATTCACACATACAAAAAAGGAAAAGACTGGACCAAAAATTTAAATTTACTCTGAAAGGGCATCTTCCCAAATTTAACTTTCAACTTAATTATATACATGGAAAACTACTTAAACAGAGAAATGTCACTTAACTTGGCTACAACACAAAAAATAAACATAAGAACAAAAAAATTCAGATAAGGTCCCCAAGATCTAGCTGAGCATGCTGAAAAGGAAGTCTCCTGTGTCAAAGGAGCTATCCTGAATCTGAAGCCAGAAACTGCCATCTGAACACAAGTCATTAATGAACCAACCTACTCAACACAAACCAATACCTACTTATAATATGGATGAAACTCACACAGCCCCAGGTCCCAAAACAAGCAAGTATCACTAGCAATTTAAAGCCAACTTGCACAACAAGCACCACTAGTGATATAACAAACTTCCCTTACCAGTATGGTAGTAGTTGGCATTCCTATCTTCATATTCCACTAACATAAAATGAGGTATTTTTTAATCTCAAGTTTATTAGATTTGCTCCACAACACCACAAAAAAGGACAAAAAATGACAAACCAAGAAATTATGAGTAAAATTATGGGAATGCATGATTCGGGGATATTTTAGGAAATGTACAGTTTTTTCATCTGCTCCCCTCTTTGTCCTCCTCATCTAACTCCTTTTCACATGCACACGCACACACACACCTTTTTGCTGTAGAATTCAGAGTGACTTACAGATTAGGAAGCAGGTCGTGATCATATATTTGGATTACATGGGACAGAAACACCCAGAAAAGAATTTGGTGGATGGTAAAATCTAAGCTTAGAAATGTGGTCATCTCACATTTCCGCTGTTCAAAATCAACAGTGAATCTTCAATCTTCAGTGCTCTTTGAACGTCACAGAAGCTACTGAAAAAAAACCTGTGTGCTGCTTGTTCTAAAGAACAGCAGTGCTATGGTGTGCATCTTTTGTAGTGAAAGTAGGAAATTCTGAGGTGTCTCAGAATTAACTCAATTTTCAAAGTCACAAAACTGAAGTTACATTGTCATGGCAAACAGCTGTTAATTTATTTTCAGGGACAAACATTTGGATGACATAGTGATAACAGGAAAAAGGCGCCTGGTTATTTAGTGAACTTCTTCCATTTCTCCTCTAGTGCTTGAAATATTTAAGTCTACTCGCTCATTCCCTTAAGATAAAATGAACACATTCAATATTTAGCACGTACTTCCTCCATCGCTCATCTTCCTTCACAACTCCAACAGAGAGCAGTCCTCTAAAAGAGCTCCTTTTTGTTATGAAAACCTACAAGCAAACAACTGAAAATATCTAGCGCAGTTAGCACAGGGAATTCCTGGAAGGGTGATGGTGCATCAAAAGGCTAGCAACTCTGTTCCGACAGAATAAGAAAAAACATTTAAAAGACTGTATATTCAGCATCAATGGCATTTCCGGCAAGAAAACATTTCTAAAATTCCACCTCCAGTTTATTTCTTCACGACAGAAACCAAAAGACCTCATCATACCAAGTTAGCTATCTATGCACATATTTCATACAAAATGGAAATGAGTCGGAAATTTTAAAATCGGTAAGATTTTAAAAATGAGAAAAACTCATTTGCTCTTAGAACGTTTGCAGTTTCATCTACTTTTAGAGAAAAACATATATTAGTAAATATAAAAGAAAAAATGTCCCCACCATTCCAGAGGTAAACTCTCCTTCCCCCACCTTTTTGGTAAGTCTTCTGTGAGCACAGTAAGTAGTAAGAGATAATGAACATTATTGTAAAACAGGACACAATGTTCATTTTACACTAAAAAATAAAGCATCCCTCGCCAGTCTAATGTTTCGTGTATTTTCTTTTAAGCCCATCAGACTGTCAAAAGTCCCATGTGTTTCAACAAAAGGGAAATATTTGTAGCACTAAATAGAACTGATGTAAAATATTAAAGGCACCTTAGCCTAAATGGATTGCTCGATAACAGTCTTTTAAATGGTTCTGACCAATTGAGGAAATGACACTATGAATGGGAAATTTGATTGAGTTAAAATTACCACTGAGTTCTTTAAAATGTACTAATGAATAATTAATAGTAAATGCAGTTCCTAGGCTTCCCTTACAACAATATTTTTAAGCAGAACTGAAGTCTGAAGCAAAATCTATCATCTATGTGTTATGCACAGGTGGGTGCAGGAAGTATGCACACACAGAAAGACATTATGAAAATACACTAATGTGGGCTATAAGATCTAGGGTTGGGTAAAAAAAATATCGGTATGGTAAATTGGGGATCAAATTTGCAACATTCACACATTAATACAAAACCAAAATCTCCACTTTGAAAGCTTGAAAAGTCAAAAGCAGTAAAGAAATCCTTTGTTCCTGTGATACTGTCTCCTACCCTAACTGGATTCCAGCCCTCCTTTGTGACACGGGATTTTATTGATCTCAAACATGTTCACATTCAGAAATTAGTCTCCAAAGACATCCCAAGGGGCTGCCAACCACCTAGATACCACACATCACAGGCATCTTTAAAAAGGACAAGAGCTCTGGAAACATATCACTATTTGGTCAACAACATCAAGTGAAGTTAACCAGGCTCTCCCCTAAGCAGACTTTTCCCTTAACTGGCAAAAAGAGCAGGTCTACTGAACTGGCAATAAACTTATGAAGGTTCAGATTCACCCCAAGATTCCTCTCCTTCGGTAGCTCATTCATTCAACAATTGCGCGCCCTAAATGACCTATATTCAGGTTACTTTCTTCACACCTGCCAGGTCACTGTCCTGACTAAGAAACTTCTTGATGAAGCAATTAATTTTTAGTGCCTCCTAACTGTCCCGGGTGTTTGCATTCAATTTGAAATCTGTTACTTGTTAAGACACTGTCCTAGATCTTTCAGAGAATTGCGAGTTTATGGCGCAGAGAGGGGAGGAGGCAAGATTCTCCGAGAGCCTGCCCTTTATTCGGAAATGATGTGAAAGGTGGAAGGCAGGGCAAATAAATAAATAAATCGGGTGTGCTGCCGGAGCGTTTGCCCGCCCGTACGAGCACCCTTTGTAATGCGGGCCTCCTGGGGCTATCGCCTGCGCTAATTGCTCCAGGGCGCTTTCCAAGTTCAAAAGTTCACCTTTTACGACCTCACAAAAGCTCCTTACACGTTACCAATAAAAACATTCCGCGGCAAACACCGAGGGAGAAAAATATCAAACAGATACAAATAAAACGTCCCGCGGGGGGCGGGGGGGAGGGAGCCAGGGGGCGGAAGACCAGCCAGCCCCAGAGACAGCCCCGAGGAACCTGAGGACTTCGCCCGGAGAGAGGGGCAGGGGAGAGCGGTCGGAAGGGCCGGGCCAGGTGAGGAATTCTCAGGGCTCAGGGTCCGAGATCGCGAGAGGGACGTGCAGCACTGCGGCGGGCAGGCGCGGACCCGGACCGGTAGACGGAGGGAGACAGGTGTCCCGAGCACCCGATCGGGCCAGAGATCCGAGCCAGTAGAAAGTTGTCGCCTAACAGAAGGGGAAGGCGCAGAGAGAAATGGGGCGCGGAGCACGCAAAGGGGTCGGAAAAGGAAACGCTGGCCGAGTAA
>PVKM010010760.1:23941-34468 GCA_004027735.1 Carollia perspicillata | reverse complement strand
CCAGCATCTTTTCAATCAGTGTTTTAGGCTTTATTTCCCGTCATTGGGGCCCTGGACTGTGTGGTCCTTTTCACTGCCCGCTCTTGCCTAGTTTATCTGCGTGCGAATGTGTTCCCGCAGTCAGCCAACCACCCTACGTGCTCTGCTCATCTCCTCCCTGCGCATCTGGGGTCTGCAAGCTCCATGCCACCTATGCTCCCTGGCGCTCCTGGGTCTACCAGCCACTGCCTTTTCCTGCCGCATTCCCTCTCCGCCGACTGCCGACTCCGCCCCTCTTACCGGTCTGGTTGAATGATTGTTGGACTTCTGTGGTTCAATTTTCTGTGTTCTGGTTGTGTTATTGTTTGTAAATCGTTGTTATCCTTAATCTTGGTTGTGCAAGGAGGCACAGTGTTTCCACCTATGCCTCCATCTTGTCTGGAAGTTATCCTTGTTTTTTTTAATTCTTTTTTCTTTCTGCTGTTCTGGTTGAATGCTTATTTCTTCCTTATGTTCCAAATAGTTGATTTGAATCTCAACTTTATCTCCTTCACGGTTAGTTTCCTATAGATTTTTCTTTATTTCACTTAATGTAACCTTCATTTCTGCCTGGGTCTTTTTTATGCTTTTGCCATACTCAGTGAGTTCTTTGAATATTCTGATAACTAGTGTTTTAAACTCTGCATCTGATAGGTCAGTTATCTCCATTTCATTTAGTTCTTTTTCTGGGGTTTTGTTCTGTTCTTTTGTTTGGGCCATATTTCTTTGTCTCTTCAATTTGGCAGCCTCCCTGTGTTTGTTTCTGTGTGTTAGGTAGAGCTGCTTTGACTCCCTGTCTTAGTAGTTTGGCCTATTGCAGAAAAGGCACCCATCTAGATGAATGTGGTTTCTTTAAATACTTGGTTGTCAGATTCCCATAGGCTCAATTTTCTGATGGTTCTGGCTGATATTTGTTTTGAGGTCTAGTTGCAATTTTTTTCTCTATTTGGGCAAAGAGGTGAAGCATGTTTACCTATGCCTCCATCGTCCTCCTGCAATCAGAAGTCCACTGGTCCAGGCTCAGGTCTTCTCCCTCCAATTAGTTATGACTTCCTCCCCAAACCAGGGCACATATTGGCAAGTGAAAATGAGCACTCCAGCAATGGTCTTTTTCTCCCACACTTGATGTCCCCGCTGCAGGAACAATGCCAGGGATAGGGTTGGGAGTGAAGGGAGATGACAGGACAAGCTCCTGCTGGTTCTGGTGACCCCTGGGCCTCGGCGCCACCCAATGACATCACCTTCAGCTGCCTGCTCTCCAGGGTGCATTCCCTGCTCCTACAAGTTACCTGTCTGGTTTAACTAATTTACACATGAGAAAGATCTAAGGTTTTCATTTAATAAGTTCAACTTGAGTCAACAGAATGATATAACTGCTGAAGGCCCCTAATCAAATTGTACTAATAGATATACAGAGTCCAGAATTGAGAAGCTGATGGTCCTGTTCAACTTTGTGATGATTAAACCACACCTGGGGAACTGCATCCAACTCTGGAAGCCATGATCTAAGAAAGACATTAACAAAAGTATTCACAGACAGGAGACCAAGATGAGGAGGAGGATGAGAAAACATTCATTTTCTTCAAAGAACTAGGGCTATTTAACCTAGGAAACAGAAGACTCAAGGGAAAGGTCATCTTACTTCCAATCTTTGAATCATCCAGGACTCAGCAGAGCTGGGATCAAAACAGGAGCTACAGAAGAAAGGGGCTGCCCCAAAAGGCCAGCATGCTCATTATCTCCAGAGATGAAGGAGTAGAAACTGGAGGTGGGGGCTCGTGAGGAGGGAGGTACTAATAGGACAGAATTCAATTTAATTCCAGTAAAGAACATCCTCAACTCTGTTTGGAGCACCTTCCCCCATTCCCAGCACAGTGACTATATTCATTCTTATTCAATGACTGTATGTAAAACAATTTCAATAATTTGCTCTTTACTAAGCATTTTATATTCATGTCCTTTTAAGGCCAAGTTACTGCCCATCTTCTTCTCTCTTCTCTAAATCTGCCAGCAACTAGGATTGACAACCAGGCTGCCTATTACCTTCTGAGGACTTCCATGCCTTCCATAGGTCCTCCACGCTGATGAGCTTGTCCTCACCATGAAAGGTGCTGTGTTTCACTGTCGGGTCATGGTAATTGAGGTCTTCCCTCAGGAACTGCAAGAGAAAAGCACACAAGTCATAAGAGATACCTGGGAGCCAGTCCACCAAGATCTCCATACAGGTCATTGAGCTATCAATAGCGCACCCCCTCTACCCAGCGTATAAGTGTATCACATCCCTCATGTATCCTTCCGTGTGCCTACGTCACAGCTGCCAACTAGATAGCCTTTACTTCTTTGTAATATATGCCACTTGAAAAAATGTGTAAATATGAATAAGAAATTTCTTCCTCATTTTTAATTATGGAAAGATAATAAGTGAGAGTTAACTGGAATTCAATAAGCCAGAAAAGGAAAGAATGGAGGAAGAATGAACAATTTTTAGCACTTATTTATATAATAAGCAATATTCCAAGAACTTCTACAGTATTTTCTCATCTAATCATCACAACCAATGAATTATCATACCTATTATAAGTCAATAAACAACAAGTGCTGGCAACACTGCAGAGAATGGGGAACCCCTCTACACTGTTGGTGAGAATGCAGATTGGTGCAGCCATTGTGGAAGACAGTATAGAGTTACCTCAAAAATTAAAAATGGAATTATCTTATGACCCAGAGGTTCCACTTCTGGGAATTTATCCAAAGAAACCTGAAACACTAATTTGAAAGAATGTATGAACCCCTATATTCATTGCAGCATTATTTACTATTGTAAATAGCCAAGATTTGGAACCAGCCCAAGTGTCCATCAGTAGATGAGTGGATAAAACAGCTTTGGTACATTTACACAATGGAATACTACTTGGCCATAAAAAAGAAGGATATTTTACCCTTTGTGACAGCATGGATGGGCCTGGAGAACATTATGCTACATGAATGAGCCAGTTAGAGAAAGACAAATACCATATGATCTCAATTACATGTGGAATCTAAGGAACAAACTAAGCTAACAAGTAAAATAGAGACAGATTCATAGGTAGAGAGCAGGGTGACAGCTATGGGGGACAGAGCATTTGGGGGTGGTAGAATGAAGCAAAATGAAAAAGAATTCATGGACACAGACAACAGTGTGGTGATTGTTGGGGGGTTGGAGGTGGAAGAGGGCATAAGGGGGATAAAGGGTAATGGAAAAAATACAATAAAAAGTAAACTATTAAAAAAAAATGAGAATAGTAATATTCTCAAACATAATACAATTGGCCCCAAATCACATTAAGTTTATTTAGACAGGTTAAACTATTTGCTGTGATGGTTTTAAAATACATCCACAATTCTTTGACAATCTTCCCATAAAAGGTGAAATCCCTCCCCTTGAATATGGGTAGACATTAGATTCATCTTCTAACAGAATGATGTCAAGTGATGTCCAAGGCTAGGTTAGAAAAGGCAAAACAGAGTCCACCTAGCTGTCTCCCTTTTAGGACCCATGCCTTTGGAGTCCTGAGCAAACATGTAAGAAGCCTGGCTATCCTGAAGTAGCCATGCTGGAGAGATCCCGTAGAAAGACTATAGAGAGACAGAGACAGATGTCAGAGCTGCCCCAGCTGTGAGACTTCCAGCCCAGGAGTCAGCCATGTGAGTGACTGAGGCTTTAGGTAATTCCAGCCCCCAGCTTTTGAGTTACTTCACCTGATGGCCAAGTGGACAGAGATGAACTGTCCCTGCCAAGCCATACCCAGATTGCCAATACATGACAAAATAAATGTTGCTGTTTTCAGCCATTAAGTTTTGGGGAAGTTTGTTATACAGCATTAGATCACTGAAACATTTGCTCAAGGTTAGAGCTGGTAAGTGATGGAGTTAGTATTCCATCCAACTCAAGATACCTGGTTTTATAATCCAAAAATTTCCCCTGCTCTGCATCTGTTGTCCTTTAATTATTTGGTTTCTTTTCATGATATATTCTTGCAAGAAAGAAGAAATCAAAGCTTTTCTAACTTTAACTGGTAATTAACATCACAGATAAACAGCCTAATCCCTAACCTCATAAGTACGTACAGAACTGAACATTGATCACTGCTTTCCATAGTGCCTCAAACATAGAAATATGCAATTCTGATCACTACTCTCATAACAACACATTTCAGTAGAATTTTCAGGAAATGTCTTCCCATCCTCCTTTCTTTAACCTGGAGTCCAGAAAAGGGCCTGACCCAGAGTAATGTCAGTAAATGTTGTTGACTAAATGAACAGATGATTGACAGTATAGCCCCAGATTCCCTGGATCCATAAACAAGTGGTGGTTGCCCCCGCTGAGTTTTGCAGACATTGAGACAGCTGGGCTTAAAGACTCAGGCAAAAAGTTTGAACAGAGTCCACCCTGGAGTATTGTCCACCTAGTCAGAGTATTAGGCTGCTGTGCACAAGGAACTACAATGTAGCACTGTCCAATGCAACTTTCTACAATGATGGACACATTCAGTTTCTGTCCTGTCCAAACAGTCGCCACAAGCCACATATGGCTATTGAGTACTCATAATGTGGCTTGGTGACTAAAGAACTGCAATTTTTTAAACATTAATTTAGACTTAAATAGCTACATGTTAGAGTGCAGCACTAATATACTCTACTACCTGGGGTAGAGGTACATACCCCACGGCAGTTAACCAGAGGTGGAGACCACAAAAGCAGTGTTCATGTCATAGGTTTAACAGCTCTTTGTGCCCTCTGGCCACGGGTAAATTCAAGTCCCGCTGACATCCGAGGGTTAGGTTCTCCAACTCCCCAACTCTCATTTAAAATTGTTGAGAGAATCTACTTTTAAATAAAGATTAAGTTGGTAACATGGTACCAAGGGCCCAGAGCAAAGAGACTTTTGTCAATTATTAGAAAAACTGATTAAGGTATATTTTTATTTTCTAATAGTTTTTAGGCCATCTGACATTAAATTTTATTACATGTTATAAGTTGTGCACCTTAACTTTTTTTTCCAGTTATATCAACCCCATTCCTTAAATTATCTGTCTGTCATTCCTTTTTTGGAAAATGTAATTTAATAATAAATTAAGTCCTTACATGTAGTGGTGTATATTTCTAGGTTCTCCATTCTTTTGTACTAAACCACATTTCTATTTTTGTGCTAGCACTTGACTATTTTATTATACTTTTTATTTTATACTTTAAAAAGCTTTTTTTTCTAATGTCTGGACCCTGTCCTCCCTCTTCTATTTTATTATTTTAAGTATATTTTATTGATTATGCTATTACAGTTGTCCCATTTTTTTTCTCCCTTTTATCCCCCTCCACCCAGTATTCCCATTCCATCCAGCATTCCCCACCACTTAGTTCATGTCCATGGGTCATACATGTAAGGTCTTTGCTTCTCCATTTCCTATACTATTCTTAATATCCCCCTGTCTATTTTGTGCCTATGAATTATGCTTCTTATTCCCTGTACCTTTCCCTCTTCTTCCCCCACCTCCTCCCTGCTCATAACCCTCCATGTGATCTCCATTTCTATGATTCTGTTCTTGTTCTAGTTGTTTGCTTAGTCTATTTTTGGTTTTTTAGGTTCAATTGTTGATAGTTGTGAGTTTGTCATTTTACTATATATAGTTTTGATCTTCTTTTTCTTAGGTAAGTCCCTTTAACATTTCATATAATAAGGGCTTGGTGATGATGAACTCCTTTAACTTGACCTCATCTGGGAAGCACTTTATCTGCCCTTCCATTCTTAATGATAGGTTTACTGGGTATAGGTCCTTGCCTTTCATGACTTCAAATACTCCTTTCCAGCCTCTTCTTGCCTGTAAGGTTTCTTCTGAGAAATCAGCCGATAGTCTTATGGGAACTCCTTTGTATGTAACTGTCTCCTTTTCTCTTGCTGCTTTTAAGATTCTTTCCTTATCTTTAATCTTGGGTAATTTAATTATGATGTGTTTTGGTGTGTTCCTTTTTGGGTACAACTTATTTGGAACTCTCTAAGCTTCCTGGACTTTATTTTAACTTTGCTAATTTTATTGAGAGTCTAATTGCTCTTCTGGGGATCTAAGTGATAAGATCACTAACATATCACTGACATACAGACACTGAAACATCTCAGGGAAGACACAGTCACAAGCAGTCTGAGACAGCTAGTCTGGTGACAGAAATTCATTCACTTAATCAAAAACATATACTATTTCTATGTATCAAGCATAGTTCCAGGTACTATACAGTAAGAAATACAGTAAGTAGTAAAAAGCACACGGACATCTTTGTCTTCAAAGAGCTAATGTAACAGAGAGAAACGCTGCCTCTCTCTCTGACTCTAACTTGTTTAAGCCTGCTGTTACTCCCGTGGCCTTCAAGCTAATAGCTCCCGCTTTAGATGTACTAATCATTAGAGGATTTCTGCTTGGGGCTTGAGTGTTCACAAAACAGTCCCTCCCACGATCCCTTCTCTCAACATACAAGAAGCCTGAATGCTGTCCTTTCTTCAGATGGATTTGAGGATCAGGACTCCCATCTTCTCAATAGCGCTTTCTCAATCAATAAAAACTTTCCTTACTCCAAACTCTGACATTTTGAGTTTTGGCCTTTCAAATAACTGAGCACACAAACTTTGGACAAGTAATACTAACATTCTATTTGGGTGAAAAAGACAACAATTTCTTTAAAGCAGGAAAAGAGAATAGAGAATGCCAGAGTAGTGTTATTAATGGTTTGTCATTTTAAATAGAGGACTAAAGAAAGGACTCATTAAAAAGGGGACTTTTAAGCAAATATCTGAAGGAGATGTTGGAGGAAAGCAGGCAGAATAACTGGTAGAAGAGCATCCCAAGAAAAGGAATGGCAAATGCAAAGGCCCTGAGGCAAGGAGATACTTGGTATGTTCGGTGAATAGCCAGGAGACCAGTGTGGCTGAAAAGAAATGAGAATAAGTGGTGACCACAGGAGAGGAACTGAGGAAAGCAACAGGAGTCCAGATCACAAAGGTCCCTGTGGGCCAGTATAAGGACTTTGACTTTCACTCTGAGATGAAAGTTGTTGGAGAGATTTAAATAGTGGTGCAATATGATCACATTAACATTTTTAAAGGATTTCGCTGAATGGTGTTTTAAAAGCAGATAATAGGAGCGAAAGGGCAGACACAAGCAAATCAGTCCAGTGGGCATGAGCTGGACTGGGCATGAGCTGGACGGGGTATGAGCCGGCAGTGGCTTGAAACAAGGCAGTAAGGTGGGCGTAATGAAGAGTCGTGAGGTTTACTATATATTTCAAAGAGATCAAATCTGTAATCCTCCAATTTTTTTAGTTTTGCTTCATCAGTTCCTTTAAGGTATACCCTATTTTGGTCCTCTTAGACTCTAACCCAGACCCTCTTAATCTAAGACTAGAGAAATATATATCACATGCAGGCCTTAGGAGCAGAAATGCCAAAATCTCCAAAATATGGTATTTTCTGCCATTACCAGCTAACTCTAGGAAACATCTGAGACATACCAGCTGCTTATAGAGAACCAACAAGAAACATACTGCTGTTTATAACCAAGTCTGAATACTGAGGTATGTGGAGAGCAGAGCGGCTCATGGGAAGAAAGTTCAAGGAGGATCTGCACAGCGGTCTGTATGCAGGCTCTACCGGCACCACAAAGCATGCAAGGCAGTGTGGAATCAGAAAACAAGGCCAGTGAGAAGATGGTGCCGAGTGCGGAATGTGGGCTGACGGAACCTCCCTCTGAAGGAAGGGTCTGATGCTGCGTGGAACCTCTTTGGAGAACACAGAAGTGAAGCTGCAACGATCAAGCCTCACAAGTAGGAAAGGCAAGTATACTAAAAATAGGGGGTTCAGAACCTATAGAAACAGACTCCTTACTTCCTGAGTAACTTTTGAGAAAGCTACTTATCCTCTCTGAGCCTGTTTTCCCATCAAAACGAGGGCTAACTATCCGTCTCACTAGAGCGTGAGAAGGGTTAAATGAGACCTGTGTGCAGAAGTCATAAAATGCCTTTGTGTGTTTCTTTTAATGGCCCACAGAGCATTTTATAAACTGAACCTGTTTAAAAATCAAAATCTGTACAAAAAGAAGTCCAGTTTTTCAGGCTATCGTTAAAAAAAATAAAAAATCTAGGAGCACTGAGTTCTGCTGACAACGTTAGGATTTTATATAGGAGAGGCTTATGGGCAGCAATTTGATTAGAAGGGAGGGTGGCGAACACATTGTTTTTATGTAAATTGCTCACTGCAAGTTAAATTTAAGATGCAACATTTAATGAGGATCTTTTTATTCACATTTTACTTAAGATTAAGAAAAATCAATTGTCCATATCAAAGAATATCATATATGTTGTAATTTGGGGCAGCTTAGAGATGGGGGAGTTGGTATTGAGATAAGAGGGCCTCAAGACCCTACCCACTGGCACCATTCCTGGGTTCACATTTCTACTTGGTGACAACCTGTCAGAGCTGAGCAGCAGTGCCCCCTCCTGAAGAGACACGTGCTCTCTAGTTTGCCACAGCTCCCCCTACTCACAGATGTATGTATGTGCATCGGTACAGCCCACATTACTGTTATGAAACCCCTGGCCCTCAGGGGCATAGGGCTTGTGATTCCTCATGTACACAAAAGCAGTCTGTAAGTTTTAAAGCACAACTAGGATGTTAGCTGTGATTATTATTGTAAGAAGGGTAAGATAAGGATATAAAAGTAAGAGAAAAAGCTTCTTGATCAAAGGTGACTCTTCTGTGTTCTCACAGCCCCATTGTATACTATTAGTCTTATCATGTCTCTACCTCCCCTACCAACCTATATACCCTCTGACAGAAGGTCCCAGTTACCCAGCCATAAACACAGCATACGAGAATGTTGTACTGAACTAGAACTCTGATGTTCAAAATACCTGAGGTTGGCATTACCGCCATATTACTCTGAACACTGTCCTGCATCCTGCTAATGGCTAAAGTCTGACTTAAGACAAAGTTTAAAGGCAACAAGAAGCAAAACAAAACAAAAAAAAAACAAAGGCAATTTTTGGCTCCACGTGGATTTACTATTTCAGACTCAGAACAAGCAGCTCTTCTCTCAGAGAGGTCTAAGAAGGCTCCCTAAAAGTCTTTCCTTACCACAGGGAATTCATCATTGGTTAGAGCTTCAGCTTAATAGCTCTCTGAAGAGCCAAGGGACCAGCTGTCACTAGGTATATTTAGCTCTATGAGCTCAGAAAAGTGATCTTCCTGGTGATGGCACAAAGCATGCAACCCCATCCCAAGTGTTAAGCAGTAGTAAAATGTGGCTGAGAGCAGCGAAGAGGGGAGATAGCTCTCTAGAATCCCCACAAAATAAGCCCAGCCACCCACCTCCTTCAGAGAACAGAATTCACTGATGTGAAGTACATCTGTAGGTGCAGGGATCTGGGCAGGTCTCTTGGGTTCTTCCTTAGAACCAATTACTCCTCCCTCTCCTTTCTCACCTTGTTCCCCACTATTCGCCTTCCATGTCTCCCAAATCAAACCATACCTTCTCCATTCCCACTTCCCCATACACACCATATTTAGTACCCATAAGACACATGTCCCAGGCCTAAGAAGCTTCCCAACTCATATTCACCTCCTGAACACCTAGCACATCTAACAAGGACCCACACTTTAGCTACAACAGCTCTGAATGCCATCAATAGAGAGCGCTGAGACATGGATGGATCTGTCTCCAGTGAGATCAGAAGCTATTGCTTGAGGACAGGGAAATAACAGTCATTTCTCACTCATCTTGAAACATCCAGTCTCACTTCTGCCTGTCCATAATAAGAATGACCCTTGTAAAGCACAAATCTACACCAAAGCAACTACTTAAAATCTCAGGGCTCCCCATTACCTACAAGGATAAAGCCTTAGCCTCTTAGCCTTGCATTCAAGGCCTTTTACAATCTGGTCCATAAACTAACTTCCCAGTCAGCTTCTTGGCCACTTTCCCTCCCTACCGGATATCTACTCTCCAGATCAGAGGTCAGGAGACTGTGGCAATGAGCCAAATCCAGCTTGCTGCTTATGTTTGTAAATAAAGTTTTATTAGAATACAGCAACACTCATTCACTTATATACTGTGTATAGCTGCTTTTGTGCTACAAAGGCAGAACTGAGTTATGACCGAGGCTGTATGGCCAGCAAAGCCTAAACTATTGACCATCTGGCTCTTAACAGAAAAAGTTTGCCAACATTTTCTCTACACACATCAAGCCACTTCAGGCTCTTAAACAAACCATGCTCATCTATACCTCTAAACCTTTATACGAGGTGCTCCATTTAAAATGTTTCCTACCTCTCTTTATTCTGCTTAAGAAAAAGTCACTGCCTCTGTGAAGTTTTCCAGACCTCTCCCAGGAAAGTGAACAGTGCTACCCTATTCGTTCTCCCGTGTCTCAGGGTACACACATCTGTGACAACACTTATCCCATCATACTGCAACTACAACTTAATTACGC